>JAVJIF010002940.1:0-261583 GCA_038442645.1 Agave tequilana
TTTTGTGCCTACAAGAGTGCTTGTAAGGCAAAATCTCCTATTATTGATGAAAAGAAATCTCTGCTTTTAAATCCAAAATGAATGATTTTGAAAAAGTGTTAAATGATTGTGCTTTTAATACCAAGAAACTTGAGAACATGTTTTCTAAGAGCCCACTTCACATGCTAACACTTCACAAGCTAAGAATTCTCATGCTCACAATGCCATGCTCACAAATCACACACTCATTATGCATTTAGATATGGTAGAGTATATAGATGCACATATTGTGGTAAACATGGACATCTAGCTAAGTTTTTTGTTATGATAAATTGCATAGTTTCAAATAATCTTGTTGGGTTAATGGCTCTAACTCTCATGGACCCAAGAAAATGTGGGTACCAAAATCAAGTCCTAAATGTTTGATGTAGGTACACACCAAGGCTCCAAGACGTAGGGAGCGGTGGTACCTTGATAGGGTTGTTCAAGACACATGACATGGGACATCAACAACTTCACAACCCTATCAAGGTACATGGAAGGTGGCTCCGTCACCTTCGGGGATGATTCCAAAGGCACCATCATCGGTATCGGTAATATTCAAATTGTTCATCTCCTATTATAGAGAATGTTGTTTTAGTAGATGGTTTAAAACATAATTTGCTTAGCATTAGCCAACTTTGTGATCGTGGACTTAAAGTTGTTTTTGATGATTCCTCATGCAAGATTCTTGATGTTAAATCCGATGTTTTGTATTCTTACCGGTTTTCGTGATAATAATGTTTATATTATTGACATGCTTAATTTAGATGTTCTACTAAATGCTTAAATGCTTTTGATGAAAATTCTTGGCTTTGGCATAGAAGATTAGGACATGCATCTTTTGACCATATCTCTAGGATTAATTCAAAGGAATTGGTGAAGGGTATACCTTGCTTGGATTTTGAGAAAGACCGCATTGTAGTGCGTGCCAACTTGGGAACAAACCAAGTCTTCCTTTAAACCAATCAAGGATATCATGTCAACTAGGCTTTAGAATTAATTCATATGGATCTTTTTGGACCAACTAAAACTAAAAGTTTAAATGGAAGTAGATTTGCATTTGTTTGGTTGATGATTTCTCCCGTTTTACTTGGGTTTTTTTTTGCAAAATAAAGATCAAACTTTTTCTCATTTTAAGATTTTTCGAAAAAGAGTTGAAAAAGAAAAGGGTTTTCCGATTTTAAGAATAAGAAGTGATAGAGGTGGTGAGTTTATTAACAACTCTTCATGACTTATTGTGATGAAAAGGGAATTAAGCATGAAACGTCTTGTCCTAGAACTCCACAACAAAATGGAGTTGTAGAAAGGAAAAATAGAATACTTCAAGAAATGGCTAGGACAATGATAAGTGAATATGACCTCCCTCAATATTTATGGGCCGAGGCCGTAAACACCGCATGCTATATATCGAATCGTATTTATTTGTGCAAAAATTCTTCAAAAACATCATTTGAAATGTATCATTCTAGAAAACCAAATGTTGCATATTTTAAAGTTTTTGGATGCAAGTTTTGTTTAAATACTAAGGATAATTTGGGTAAATTTGATGCTAAGGCTTATGAGGCTATCTTTGTTGGATATTCCTCTACTAGCAAAGCATATAGAGTTTTCAATAGATCTACACTAACCATTGAAGAATCCATGCATGTTAAATTTGAAGAATCTAATGTGGTTGTTGAGAATGTTGTAGAGATTGAACCACTAGGTGAAGACATGGAGAGACTATCCTTGAGGACTCCACCCGCTAAGAAGAAAAGCTAGATCCTATTGGTGAAGTTCAAGAGGATAGGAGGAAAGCACTCAACCGCTTCCTAAAGCTTGGAGATACGCTACAAATCATCCTAAGGAGCTCATCTTGGTGATGCATCTAAAGGAGTCCACAACGCGCTCCAAACTCCATGACATATGTGGTAACTTTGCTTTTATTTCTCATTTTGAACCCAAAGGCATTCTCGAAGCCGAGACGGACCCATATTGGTTGCTTGCCATGCAAGAGGAACTCAATCATTTGAGCGCAACCAAGTTTGGCACCTTGTTCCTACCCCACGATAGACCAATAATGGTACTAAGTGGATCTTTAGAAACAAGATGGATGAGTCCGGAATGTCATTAGGAATAAACAGCTAGTGGCCCAAGGGTACACTCAAGTTGAGGGAATTGACTTTGAGGAGACCTTTGCACCCGTAGCACGGCTTGAAGCCATACGGATGACACTAGCTTTTTGCATGTTTAAAAATTTTAAACTTTTTCAAATGGATGTAAAAAGTGCATTTTTAAATGGTTTTATTAATGAAGAAGTTTATGTTCCTCAACCTCCCGGTTTTATTGATCATGTTCATCCCGATTTTGTTTTTAACTTGATAAAACTTTGTATGGATTGAAACAAGCTCCAAGAGCTTGGTATGAAAGGCTTTCTAGTTTTCTCATTTCAAATGATTTTATTAAAGGCAAAGTAGACACAACTCTCTTTACTAAGCATGTTAAGAATGATATTTTAATTGTGCAAATTTATGTTGATGATATAATTTTTGGATCTACTAATGAGCTTTTATGCAAGGATTTTGAGAAGGTAATGCAACTAGAATTTGAAATGTCTTCCATGGGTGAGATCAATTTCTTCCTTGGACTCCAAATCAAGCAATTGCAAGACGGAACCTTCATTAACAAGCCAAGTACGCAAGGAGCTAGTAAAGAAGTTTGGGCTTGAAGGATCAAAGGCTTGCAACACTCCAATGGCAACTACAATCAAGCTTGATAAGGACGAACAAGGTAAAAATGTTGATATTAAATTATATAGAAGCATGATAGGAAGTCTTTTATATTTAACGGCAAGTAGGCCGGATATCATGTTTAGTGTGTGTCTTTGTGCTAGATTTCAATCGTGTCCTAAAGAGTCTCATCTTATGCGGTAAAACGCATTAATTCGTTATATTAAGGGGCACAATTGGAATGGGTCTTTGGTATCCAAAAACTATAGATTTTTCAATGACTAGTTATTCGGATGCCGATTATGCGGGTTGTAGAGTAGATAGAAAGAGTACTAGTGGGACATGTCAATTTCTTGGTAATGTCTTGTTTCATGGTCCTCTAGGAAACAAAATTCCGTAGCTCTCTCAACCGCCGAGGCGGAGTATGTTGCCGCGGGGGCTTGTTGTGCACAAGTCCTTGGATGAAACATACTCTCCTTGATTTTGATTTGCACTTTGATCATATAAAAATATTTTGTGATCTAATACTAGTACTATACACATGACCAAAAATGCAAATCAACATAGTAAGACCAAGCACATTGAGATTAGATATCACTTCTTAGAGATCATTTTGAGAAAGGTGATATAGATATTGATTATGTTTCCACGGATTTACAACTAGCCGATATTTTCACTAAACCTCTTGATTTACTAGATTTTCGTTTATTTGTGGAGAACTTAATGTTTGTATTATTGAATAAACATGTTTTTCATAAACCCTTTTTGATGTATGACAAAAAGGGGAGAATAAGTTTACATGGACAAAATAAGTTCATTTGTCTTGGTTCCATATGAATTTATATGTTTTTATGTTTATGAGTCTTTGTTTTTATGTGTTCTTGTGTTTTAGTTGTTTTTGGTATTTTTGGTATCAAGAGAAATTTTGTGTTTTAATTGGTTTCAATAATTGATGCATATTCAATTATTGGCATCTAGAGCATACTTTTGTGTTTTAGTATAGCATAATTGAGGGGGAGTTTTCTCCTACCCTATATTTTTTGTTAATAGCCTATTTGTTTTGTCATCATCAAAAAGGGGGAGATTGTTGGCCCAAGAGGTTACACTCTCCAATTGTTGTGTGTTTTGATGATGACAAACTAAATATGAGCTATTGGTTACTAACAAGTTTGTTAAGATAAGTTTCAGGTTTGTACCATGTTTAGAGACCATTCGCTTAGCTATTGCAAGAACTTCTAAGTTCCACAAAGTAAGGAAGGCAAATTGCACATCAAGGAAGGATCATAGAAGAGAGGGCACTAGCAAGGCATTGGATGGCTCAAAGACTTGAAAATAGCAGCAGAAAGTTCATGTAACTTGTTTTTTCAGTTTATAGTTTGTTAAAGAATAGTGGATAGGTTGAAGCTCTATCACACACGTTTTTGCGCACATGCTCATTCCAAAATAATTTCTTATAAATTATACAAAAATATTTTGCATACAAGATTTTGCCTACAGATATATGTTTGTGTTTTATACTAATCCCTGTTCAAAAGTATTTTGATAAAATCAAAATCCTCTTTTATTTCTTTTTAAATTTGGCTTTTTGACCTGATCCGGTCGACCGGGTCGGTCGACCGAGCCTATGTCAGTCTGGTCCGGTCGACCGGACCAGTCGACCGAAGTCCTGGCAGATGCACGTATCCGTGTGCACGTCTGTCGGTCGACCGGGGCGGTCGACCGGACTATTTATTTTTGTCACAGTTTGTATCAGTCGACCGGGTCGGTCGACGATAGCCTGTAACGGTCAAATTTTATATATACCGGTCGACCGGCCCGGTCGACCGATCCGACCGTTTGAACAGTAACGGGCAGATTTTTAAGTGCTGTTTATTTTTGTCTTTGTATTTAAAAATCCTTTAAGGATATATTTTGATCTAATTACCTCCTAAACATCTGTAATTATTTTTTTATCCCTAAACCTAGCCCTCTCCTATAAATAGGGGTGTTGGGGAGAGATTGGTAACAACAACAATCTTTGCAAAAATTCAAAAGATTAAGGCTTTCAAAGTTCTTGGTTTTTGAGCTAAATTCTCTCAATTTCTGAAGGGTTTTCAAAGAGTTTTCTCTGATTTCAAATTTTTCCTTACACACAAAAAGAGCTTCATTCCTACTCAATATTCTCTAAGGACCTTTGTAAGGGAAGAGATATTTGAAAGAGAGAGTTTTGGTCTTTTGACTACCAAGGAAATTTCTTGTACTGAGATTGTGGAGTTGGGTACTCCATTGTAATTGAGATCTTTGTGATAGTGGAAGTAGCTAGAATCCTTCTGGGGAAGGCGGGGAGTAGAGCTGGGTGCTCGAACCTCGATAACATATCCTTGTGTTTGCGATTGGTTTACATTCTTGCAATTCTTACTCTAATTTTGCTTGCACTTATTATTTTCTCATCATATTCATTGTCATACTTACTTGCTAGCATTCATCTTGTGATTGTTGTAGCTTTAAATTCTTTTAATTTGCCCTGATTAGCATTGTCACCTATTCACCCCCCCTCTAGGTGACTTTCAAGTTCTACTAGAATAGCCAAAGTCTGCCTGAGCTTTTGTCTCCAGTGATCTCCATACCTAAGATCTTCTTGAGTTCTCCCAAATTCTTCATGTCAAATTCCTTCTTGAGCTGAGCTTTAAGCTTTTAAACATGTGTCTTATTTCTCGCAACAATTAGTATATCGTTCACATATAATAGCAATATGTTGAATCATCACTCTATTTAAAATAGATACAACTATCAAACTCACATCGGTTGTATCGGCCTTGATCATGAAAGAGTCGAACTATTTGTACCACCGTCTGGGAGACTGCTTAAGTCCATAGTGGACTTTTTAGAAGACACACCTTGTTTTCTTTACCTTCCTGAATATGACCTTCATGTTGTCTCATATGTTTCTTCTCCTTCAGCTCACCATGCAGAAATGCTATTTTAGCATCCATCTGCTCTAACTCTAAATCAATTGAACAACTATCGCCAATAACATTCGAATAGATATATACTTGACTACAGGAGAAAAAAATCTCATTGTAGTCAACACCCTCCTTCTGAGCAATCCTTTGACCAGTAACCTTGCCTTGTACTATTCATTATCTTTTTTACGAAAGACTCATCTGCAACTTATTGCCTTGAGTCCTCTGGAAGATTGACTAATATTCATGTTTGGTTTCTATTCAAAGACTTTATCTCTTCCTCCATGGCTGTAATCCACTTGAAGTGGTCATCTGCCTCGATCGCTTCCCCGTAACTGTCAAGCTCTCCTATTTCTACTATTAATGCGAAAGACACATGATCATCTTCCAGCCATCCCTTGTTGGGGCACCGTAACTCTGACTAACTGCCTCAATGGTCTAGGTGCTCTTGAGTAGCTTTCTATTAGTCTCCATGTGAATCTGAGGAGTCCTCTTCTGACCCTTCAGGCCTTTTAGGGCTCTATGAGAACTCAAACTTCCTTTTCCTGAGTGTCTATCAAACTATCTAAAGCTCTACCTTGCGCTTTATCCTCCATCTCTGACTTTCTAGCAATATTGATTCTTCGTCAAAGACCACATCTCTAATGTTAAAGGCGTTCTTTTCTTAGGATTCTAAAATTAGAAACTCTTGACTCCTTGGTGAACCTGATGAAGATGCACTTCTTAGACTTGGACTCTAGTTTACTCCTTTTTGACTATCAACCAAACTATTCGTCAGGCAATTGAAAATCCGTAAGATTGAATAGTCCACAGACTCTCCTCATCATATCTCCTCTGGGATTTGAAGATCAATAGCTGTTGATGGTTAATGATTCACCGCCTCTGCCCAAAATCCTTCTGACATGTCTGCCTATAATCTGATTTGCGGGCACGCTCTGTTAGTGTCTGATTCATGCGTTTTTGCTACTCTAGTTTGTTTCGATCACGCTGAAATAATTAGCTGGTGTATAATGCCCTTACTTGCTAAGTAGTCTTTGAATTCTTTGGAGATATACTCACCTCCATTAGCAGACCTCAAGACTTTCACCTTCCGTCTTGTCTGATTTCCACCATACTTTTTAACTCCTTGAACTTTTGATTCCTGCTTCAAGAAGTATACCCAGACTTTCTTGAAAAATCATCTATGAAAGTAATATAGTACCTAGCACCCCAATGGATGCTACTGGCGAAGGCCCCCACACATTTGTGTGTATGAGATCTATCAAGCCCTTGTCATGTGCTGAGATGTAGAGAAAGTTACTCTACATTTCCTACCCATGATGTAAAATTTACAAAGATCAAGTTTGCAATATTTGATATCTAGTAGAGCACTCATTTTGTGTAAGGCTTAAAGACCTCGCTAGCTCATGTGTCCAAGACGTACGTGTCAAAGTCTTGCAGTATCCTCCTTCTCTGTTGCTGCTGAAGCATCACCAACAATAATACTTCCTGTCAACTTATATAAGTTGCTGTCCGTTCTCCTTTGAGAATCATCATGGAGCCTTTAGTAAATTTGATTTCTCCATCTGCACCAGAAAACTTATACTCTCAAGCTTTCAAAGCTCCTAACGAGAGAATATTCTTCTTTAAATCCTGAACTTTGTCAGATGTTCATGAGGGTTTGAACCTGTCCATCAAACATCCTCATACGGATGTTATCGATGCTAAGAGTCTTACACATGATGTCGTTTTCCATCAGGACAGAGCCTCCATCATAAAACTTGTAAGTACTGAGTACTCCTTTTTTGGGCATATGCGATATGTGCATCCCGAGTCAAGTAACCAAGCATCTGAGTATATACTTTGTCCTAACTCAGCCATCAAGACATCACATGAATCCTTATCTGCTTCTTGCATAACCTTGGCTTGATCTGACTTTCCACTGATACTAGCCCTATCAGAATCATTACCACCTTTCCTCTTCAAACATCTCCTTATATTTGATACAATTTTTCTTAATATGCCCTGATTTCTTGCAAAAGTAGAAAAGAAACTGCTAGAAGCCTCTGGATCACTTTTGGGTCCCTACTCTTTGATCTTCCCTTGATTCTTGATAACAATCCCAAGGCCTCCTTCGTTGGATCTGTCTTCTTTATTAGCTCGTGGTTCTGGAGCATCTTCTAGAGATCTTCTAATCTAAAGTCTCCTTACCATACATGATGGTGGTCGCCAATGGTCATAACTTGATGGAAGAGAAGAGAATAACAGAAGAGCTTTGTCTTCTTCTCTAACTTAACCTCTAGAGCTAACAATTCACTTAAAGTTCTATTAAAAGCATTGAGATATTGTAGAATAGACGTACCTTCCTTTATCTGAAGGCTGTATAACTGCTTCTTCATGAGAACTTGTTCGACAACTCTTCATCATGTAAAGGCTCTCCAAGCGACACCAAAGATCATCAGTTCTCTCCTCGTTCATCACATTGTAGAGGACCTCATCTAATAGGCACAGTATGATAGTCACCTATGCATGAAAGTTGATATCGTTCCACTCATCATCCTCTAACTTTGATGGCTTCTTCTCAATACCAAGTAGGGCCTTATGTGTACTCTTCTTCATAAGTATTGATGTTACTCGCAGATTTTACAATAGGAAGTTAGAGTTCTCGTCAAATTTCTCCATCTCAACGTTGGTTGTCATGGGTCTTGTTAGCCATCGCTCTGATACCAATTGTTGTTGATCTATCACCGATCAAACAATAGAGAAACACATTGAAGACTCGGCAGCGAAGCAGAAGCATAGAAGATCTACCACTAGCAAGCAATTGAAACTATAATCACCACACAACTAAAAAAACACAAGATTTAATGTGGTTCAGTAATGTGCCTACGTCCATAAGGAGAACGGGATAAATCTTTATTGAAAATAGAGAAGAAAATATAAGAGTTACAAGGAGATCTCTCTCTCTTTCACAACTCTCAATGGTGGAATTTAAAATTATCTTGAATTCTTGACACACCTTTAAAAGACCACTCCCAAGGAGTTTATATAAGCACCTAGGATGATCCTAACTCAATACAAACTCTGATAACGAAATCAGCACCGCCATAGAGAAAATAGAAAACCTAGATCTAAGCTAAAACAGGAAACATAACCGTATTAGAAAAAACTACAAGAACCAAAATAGTCGAATAGGGCAAATCATTAGTTTACTAATACCAAGTATTAGTCTACTATCTATAGAATCTAGTCGACTACTGTAATACAATCTGAGAATTCAATTTTCTGTTACAGGGCCTAGTCGACTATACCAAAGTATCAGTCGACTAGTCTAAGATCTAGTCGGCTAATACGACCTATTAGTTCACTAATAACATGTACAATGCTTGTACACGTTCGTACTTAATTTGTTAAACTTGTAACACCTCCACATGAACTTGAATTCTTCTCTAATGAATATGAGACACTCAAGTACTAACAAAATCAATACTAGATAGCTTCGATCCTTAACTTTGAGCGCATTGCTGAAGCCAAACATAGACTAATGATCTTTTTTAGAATCTGAAACTTAAAAATGTAAGATCATTAGTATTATAACTACATGAGTTAATCATCCTCAAAACTAGAGTAATGAGCCTTTGGGCCAACAACCTCTCCATTTTGATGATGATAAAACTCCTTGGGTTATATATACATGAGTAGAGAAGAACTCTATTAAATCTCCTCCTCAACTCTTGCATAACAAATAAACATAATAAAGATATTCATAAGGCTCTTCAACATAAACGAAATATTATTTCAAATATAATATTTAACACATATAAAATATAAAATATGCATATAAAACTCTAATTTCTCTTCCCCTTTTGTTATTTCATCAACAAAGGAAAATTTGTTCATATAAAACAACATATAAAATTTAAAACATATTTTGAATACCAATTGGAAGATAAATTTGTCTATTGATTAGATACCAATTTTGAAATCAAAAAAATTGAAGGAAAATAGATATGAATTGAAGTACCCATTGAAATCTAATTTAATCAAGAAACAAAAATGTTAATACCAAAACAAGATATATACCAATTGCAATAATTAACAAGAATTGAAATTTTTAACACTTTTAATTGAAATATAGATACCAATTGAAGTAATTTATTCCAATTGAAAATATGAACTCTGAATCATGAAATTATGAACAATTTTAAACCAATTTGACTAAAAGAAAATATTTTTTATTTTTATCAAAAAAGAGAGAATAAAATTAAGATGCCAATAGAAATCAAAGTATCCCCTTTTGAAATAGTAAAACAAAATATGATATACACATATATATATATGAACTATAAAACACCAAATATTTTAGCGGAAATCCTTTGCTTTAAAAGATGGTTTCATAAAAAATGATAGAAATATCATATCCATTTGACGAGAAATGCATCAAAATCTCATAACAAGTGTGTGATTTATGAATGTTTCAAAATTTAACTCATAACACATAAATAGATACACAAGCTTGCGGGTAATAGAAATTTATGCACTAAGTCATATACAAGCTATACAAAAGAAGATTGTGCTAAAACATGCATGAAAACATCAATATAATGTACAATCAACAAAAATCATATATATATATTATATATATATATATATATATAATATATATATATATATATATATATATGAAATCAATTGTAATTAAAAAATATACATATAGATAAATGTGAATGATACACAAGGGTCAGAAATCTAAAAAATTAAGTGTGTATCACATTATTTTCACCAGCCTAACATGCACACATATAAGAAATAATCAACAAAAAACATACTAGACATGATCACCCAACCGACCACCCACTAGGGGTAGGGTATTTCCGAAAATAAGTAACTTGAAAATTCTACCAAGTGAAAAAAAAAACAAACAAAGATAAATGAACTACTTTTGAAAATAAATTAAACTAGTTCAAGTTATTCCAAAAAAGAAATACATTATATATCTCATAAAAGAAGCTAATTACACAAGAATTGTCACTCAAAATTTATATAGCACAAACATGCTTAAGAATAGAAAATTAATGAGTAAAACAAAAAGTTGAGCGTACAAATATTATGTAAATATCATATTCATGAAAATAAAATAATTTGAGCAATAAAGTTCTAAAAGAATCATCAGAATTCATGTAAATTCTTTTCAAACTTTGTTATGAGAACACAAATCAAGAGAATACACAAACATTTATAATCAATGTTAGTAGAAACAATAAACTCAATCATTAAACAATATCAAATAATATGATTAGCAAGAAACACTTTGAAAATATAAGACAATTTTCAAGATATATGTAAGTTTCATCAAAATTAGAGCATGCATATATATACAAAATCATATTGAGCACACATAATGATATTATATTATATATATATATATATATATATATATATATATATATTATATATATATATATCATTAGAATATAGTGTAACTCAAGGATCATACATGTATATCAAATAGTTTTCATAAATTTACATATACATGAAGCAAAAATAATTTTGTATTAAAAAATAATTCTTTTGTAAAATAAGAAAAACTTATCAAAAATATTAAAATAATATTTTTTCACCAAAATAGTTTTATCTACAAACAAGATCTAATCATTTGAAAAAAAACCACAAGTTGTTATTCTTCTGAAAATAGATTTATTTTTTAAGATTGATTCTAAAACCATTTAAAACAACTAAAACTCATCATTAATCAAAAATCAAGTAAATCAAGAAGATTCTTTTCCATTTACTTGAAAGATGATAAGACTTATAATATATCTTAACTAGGGGATTATAAAGATCAATAGTAAACATATATCCTCTAATAAGCATTTAAATCCAAGTAAAATGTGAAAGCAATTTTAAAAAGCACATGCATAGCCAATAACCAATCAACTCATCTTTAAGCTTAGAGAACACATATATAAAGTCAAGGTTACTATACTTAGCATATGAACATTCAAGCAACTTAACATCCTTAAATAGATAAATAGAGAGTTTTACGATACAAATAGCTTGCAATTTCTACTCCTCCAAAGGTGGTCTTTTCACCTTAATCTCTTGATAGTGATGCATCCAATTGATTAGTCCATCAAGCTCTTATTGCATCTATCATCAAGGCATCAACACCCCTTACGTCTTGGAGGAGGACACATATACATCAAATGAAGTTGGTGTGCCTTTTGGTACTCATACCTTCTTGGGTCTTTGGGGGTTAAGACATTCATAACCCAAATATTATTCTTAATCGCATGCAACTTGTTATAAAAAAAATAGCTAAATGGTCTTTGCAACCGCATTGTGTACAGATATACACTTTGATATAACTGTGAGCATGCAGTGCATGTGAAGTGTGTGCATAAATGTGTGAAACTTGTTTTTTATGAAACATTGATTCCAATCTATTATAATCAAAAACACATTTGCTCAAGCTAGAGCTCAAACAATTAATTTCCTTTTACAAAATCTCAAACTTTTTATTTTTGGGAGAAACATTTGAATTTTATTCTTATCACTAGAAGGTAAAGCAATAGGAGCATGACAAGAATGAGAATCAAAATTCTTTTTGAATTTATTTAAAAAAGTATATAACTTTTCATTGACTTTTTAAACAATATCAAATTGAGTTTTAAAGAATCCTTTCTTTTAAAACAAAATCTTTTTCTTTGGAAATTGAAACAATTTGGTTTTACAAGGAATTATTTATTTTTCAAAAATTCATTTCCTTTTGAAATAATATTAAGTTTTGAAGATAATGAATTTCTTTCATTTAAACCATCATTCAATTTTAAAGAAAAAGATTCATTTCTTTCTAGATTATTGTTCTCAATTTTCAATAATTTATAATTTTAAAATAGTTCTTGACAAACTATAGCAAGATCATCATATGATATATTTTCATCAAGATCGGATTTCAAGTTTACCTCAAGGGAGTCTTCCCCTTGGACCATGAAGCACGTGTCAAAAGTATTATATTCTTCTTTTTAGTCGATCTCCTTTTCATTTAAAGTTTGTCCATCAAGAGAGATTAATGTATTCCATACTGCAAAAGCTGAATCAAGATTAGTAATCCTAGGTAAATAATTATCATTTAGGGCTAGGTTTAAAGCATGAAAAGCTTTTGCATTAGTCTCAAGAGATTTGCCACTCAATAGATTTAATTCTTTAGTAGTGGCAATATAAACATCACTTCCAAGGGATTAAAGAAATAATCACATCTTAATCTTTCAAGTTTGGAAGTTAAGAATATCAAACAAAGGTGGATCAAGAATATCCATGTGTGTGTGTGCGCGTAAATAATAATGTGATTAGTAAAAATATGGATCACTCCTCGGTGGAAAACTGAATATCAGAAGCACTAGCTCTGAACCAATTGAAATTGCCTAGAGGGGAGTGAATAGATGATATGCTAAGCTATGCGGTAGTTAAAAACTTATTAACAATAATTTTATAGAAATATGAACCCAAATAATGCCAAACTCATAACCAAGAAATGAAGTCGTATAGCCGGCGAAGGGATCTGAACTTCTCCTTGTGGTTTCTCTTAAAAAAGAGTTGAGGTGCATAATTACTTTGTTTAAAATGAGTGCAAGCACATAAATTAATATCAAGCATAAAGATAAACAATTATGATAATGCAAGATATTAAATGAGAGTTGAGTTGAGAGAGAGAGCTGAGCGATCACAAATGCAGGAGAATTGTTTTGAGGTCGAGCAACTTGCTTTATGTCTCCGCCTTCACCGCAATGAAAGATTTCATTAGTACCAATCCCGCAAGATCACTTGATGCGGCAACATTAACAACCTTCCACACTCATTCTCGCAAGAACTTCAGAAAATGAGACAGCAAGCTCGATTGAGGCGCAAACCTCCAATCACTCAAATACAATGATTTAACTCTTATGATCAACTGTTGATCACAAACAAAATACTCTCACATACAAAAATCCTATAGGATAGATGTAGATATGATAGATCAGGATTGTGTGAGAAAAATAGAGAAGAATAGAACTGAAAAGCACTCAAAACTTTCACAAGAGATTTTAGAATTGAATATTTGAAAATCTTTTAAAAGCTTGTATATGAAACACTCTCTAATCACTCCTATTTATAGGAGAAATATAGAGACAAAAACCCAGTAAGTCGAGCATTGAAAAACATGTTTAAAACATGAAAAACTTAGTACAAATGAATCTGGACAGGTTTACAAACAATTATAGCTGTTGAAAAATAAATCAGGCAAGTTGACTGTCTCACTGTCGATAACAACACATGCCTATCGATATCTATGTCTCAATGGTTATATTTTCAAAAGTAGCACAAGCACTGTCGACAGACTCAGAATAAGCTAACTCTTTGTTTGGTCCCTTACCTACAACTATACCTTAATGTCAACATCTGTGACTATCTCAACCTTGTACACTGAGTACCAGCAATCAACATGCCTAAACCTTTGTCGATTGTCTTGGTACCTGGAACAAAAGGAATTTTTATATTATAAAAATTACTTTGTAAAATCATAAAATATAATATATTTATGGTAAAAACATATATGTTTAGAATACTGAACATATTTTAAACTATATATCATAAACAATATTAAAACTTGATTTTTAAAAATAAACAACACAAAGATCATGAAAATGATTTGAAAAACTTTTGTGTGTGTGTTTATATGTGTAAGCTTGAGCAATCAAATCTAATCTACTCTTTACAACAATCTAAACTTACAAACTCTTATAAATATTTATAATTGAAGTTTTCTTCATCTTGAATTGTCTTCAACAAACTTGATCTTCTTCTCGTCTTGATTCATATTGAGCTTGACTCTTTCTTGAGTACTTGATTTGTTCATTTGTTTGTGCTCTTGAATCAATACTAGATAGCTTCAATCCTCAATTTTGAGTCTATCGTTGAAGCTAAACATAGAATTATGATCTTTTTTAGAATTTGAAACTTAAACATGCAAAATTATTAGTATTAAAACTACATGAGTTAATCATCATCAAAACTAGAGTGATGAGCCTTTGGGCCAACAATCCTAAATTTACTAAAGAGGAATCTTCTCTTTTTGCAGGGAAAAGTATAATGTATTTTATATTAAGAATGAAATGTCTTATATTTTTAAGTGGACTATGAAAGCAGAGTTCGACGAAAATAATATCCCCATCTTTAGTAGAAAATTTCTAATTAAATGGTGGAACAAAATTGATGAAAGGGTTAATTTAACCGAGATAAAATAAAAAATTAAGCAAAATAATAATTTACCAGAGTTACAACTTATAGAGAATCAAGAAGATAATCTTCTTGAGAAGTTAAATAATTCTCTAAAAAGGAATTATCCTTTGATGACTGAAAAGGAATTAAAAAGATGGTGTTTTTAATACATGCAAGTACAATTAGAGCAGACCTTTGAAATGGATAATACATCCATAAGTTCAAAAAATTCCAACAAAACAATGAAAGAGTTAGAGAAAGATCTAATTCAAGACTCTGAAGAAGAAGGTTAAGATCCAACTTTTGATGTACTCTTAGATGTTGATGAATTCCTTCAGCAAATCATGGAAGAGCAAAAGAAAAAAATAAATGAAAAACTATAAAAAGAAGACAAGAAGGAATTCTTCAAGATATCAAATGTTGGCAATGATGTTACATATGTCAAGAAGACTCCAATTGACACAAACAATGACGCTAGCATCCACTCAGAGATCCCTAATGTCAGTAATGATCTCAGACAACAATCTAATGCTGACTTTAGTATGGATAAGATTTGCTTATCTTTACAGGTGAAATTCACTAATTGACTGAGCCCCAGAAAGCCGTCAATTAATTGACTAGTGTACCACACTTACTCAAATTGAAAGGTTAATTGACAAGTGAATCTCACTTGCTCATATTGAAAGGCACACTCAAGAGGAAGAAGCCAGAATCCAAAGGCTCTATAAATACATGAGGTGAACTCATTATAGGGCATCTGGAACTCACCTCTCTTCTCTTTTGTAAACATCCTCCTCCACAATAGCCTACTTTCCTCGCTCTCCCTCCTTGTAAAATATTCTACAATACTTTGTAAATTATCAGCAATAAATAAGGTATTATAGCTTCTTGGGTAAAGGTTTTCTTGTTTTACTTATCTTGCTATGTTTCTTTTTTGTATAAGAGCCATGATGGCCATAAAACCGGTAGCTTAAGGTAACTATCCTATACTTCTAGTATGTGAGTAATTGTAATATCCCCTATTTAATAATATAATATAATTATAAAAAAATATTATCTTATTATTATTAATTAACTTGATTTAGTATCATTATTAGTATTATTATTATTTATGACTTGTAGACTCTTATTGCTTATATTTAGTTATTTTAAATTATTATTAATGGGTAGTATTATTATTTTCATCCAAGCCCAATAAGCTCAACCCATTTTCCTTTTCCTTTTATTTTCTTTTCCTTTTTATGCTAAGCCCACATGAGCCAAACCCACTTCTTATTTTCATTCATTTCCTTCTCCTTTTTCTATTTTTCTTTAAACCCAAAAACTAAGCCCGCAAGCTCACTCTCTATTTTCCTATTATCTATATTACTTATTTCTTTTAACTAAAGCCCAATAATCTATAACCCATTACCATTGTGATCCTTACCCATTAACCCAAAACCCAATCTTAATCCTAATCTAAATCTATAATCTAATCTAAATAGATAATCATAATTCAAATTCCAATCCAAACTCTAATCCTAATCCTAATTATTAAATTAAGCAATCTAAACTGAATCTCTTTGAGATTTTTTAGCAATCTTCAATCTTATCTCAACTGCTAAATTAAGCATTCTAAATCTAATTGGAATTTAGCTTTCTAAAATCTCTAATTACCTATATAAAGTCCCAAACCCTTCCTTCTCTTCTACCTTAAGAAAAAAAACCCTAATCTAAAACCTCCCCACTTCCATCTCTTCCTTCTCCTCAAGCGGATCGCGAACAAAAGGGCTTCGAGGTACAGGGATTGAGGAGAAAGCAAGGGAACAACTCAAGTAAGTAAAAAAATTAATTTTTTGAATTAAAATATTTAATTGAAATAGTATGATTAATATTCTATTTGGTTATGAAACCTAGATCTCCCCTATATCTAAATCAATTTATATGAATTAGAATTTGATAACATATCATGATTTAAAAATCCCCTTTTATGAAACTGAAAATCCATCCAATATAATAAATAGAATAAAATTTATATGAATTAAAATTTATAATTAAATTGAAGTATCATGCTTAGATCTCCCCTTTCAGGAATTTCTTCATCATCAAAAACTCACCGTAATATAGTTAATGGTTCCTAGAAATTTACCTAATATAATTTTTGTATGACCATTGTTTTAATACTCCATAAAGCCTTGATTTGAGCAAATCAAAATCCAAGAAAGTAAACCTGTTTTTCGTAATTAATATGATACAAATAATTCGTTTTCTAAAAATTTATTTGGTATAAATAATTTATTAAAATCATGTATACACCATGATCTCCATAAATATTTTATACATTAAAACTTAATTCCCCTAAAAATATATGTAAAGATATACCAATCATAATTTTAATTTAATTATTTTTAGAAGATATACCAATCATAAGTTTTAAATAACCGATTTTCAAAAATAATAATAAAAAAAATATTTAACAGGCCAGACCAGACCCGGCCAGGTCTAGGCTGGCCTGGCCCGGGTCTGGCCGGTCTGGGCTACTAAGAGAGGCCAGAAAAAAAGGAAAAGATTAAAAAAGAAAAAAGGAATTCTGGACTAGGCCTGGGCTTGGCCTGGTTCAGCTTGGACCTGGACTGGGCCTGGGCCTGAGAGCCTGGGCTGTTGTGTAAAAAAAAAACAGAAAAGAAAAGAAAGAAAGAAAGAGATAAAGAGAGAGGTGAATTTGCATATTAAAATAAAATAGTTAAAAATATCAAAAAAATAAAATAGAGAGAAAAATAAATAATATTCTACAACACTTCTACTTTCTAAGATAAAATTTTTAGATAAATACCAATATAAATTAATTGAAATCACCCACTTTAAAACCATTTCTCCTTAATGGAAAATCTAGGCCCGTTAATTATTTTAATGATTAAAGCTTATTAAAAATCTAATAAAAAAATTAGAAATTGGTTTAAATTAAACCTACTAAATTCACTAAACCTAAAAAATCATATCTCAAACTCCCAAACTAATTAATCAAGATTTAAACTCCTTAAAATATCCTTTTAAAAGTCTAACAATTCATATTGAATAATTTATGTAGATTTTTTGGGATCCTAGAATTTCAGTGCTTTGGATTGTGATCGAGTTCAGGTGAGTGTTTCACTTCTTTGTTTAATTTTATTTAATTTTATTGTGAGTTTTTCTTTTATTTGTGTAATTTTATCTTGTGAGTGTTCTCTTTCTTCTTCAAGTAAATAAGAATTTTGTGAGTGTTTTCTCTTCCTTCTATAATTCTATTTGTGTGTTTCCTTTCTTTATTTAATTTTATTAGTGAGTATTCTTTGTCTCTCATTGATTTTTTAGTATCGTTTAAATTTATTGTGAGTGTTCTTTCCCCCTTCAATTAAATAAGAATTTTGTGATAAATGATTTGATATATATATATATGTGTGTGTGTGTGTGTGTGTGTGTGTGTGTGTGTGTGTGTGTGTGTGCGCTACTTGCTTTATTTCATATGACCATCTGCTTTATTTTACCAGTATGAGTACCTGTATCATTTCATGTGATTACTTACCTGTATTATTTCATGAAACATCGGCTAGGATTTTGCCACTAAGACTCACCGGGATAACATTTGTGACCATTTATCTGATGACCATCATGTTCATGTTATCTAACTACTAGGAAAAATATTATTAAACGGTAACAATCTCATTCTTTTTATCATGTTCACCGATATATATATATCCTGTTATACATGTATCACGATTTCACTTCTATGTTGTAACTGTTATCATTACCGAGTTATCCCAGTAATTTTAGGTAACATGTACATTAATAATATTAAACAACTTACACTGGGATTGGGAAAATTGATGGAGGAGACAACGTCTATATTTTGGGTGGACCTAGGATTTAGGTTGCACAGCCGAAAGAGGGTTCCACTGCAGGGTTCCCGTGGGGTGTGGCATCCCGTCCTGTTCCTATTATACATGTTATACATATACCTGTTTCTGTTATACATGTTCCTGACTACCTTGTGGTAGGGCCTGGTTCAGTGCCAAGAGTCTGGATTGTGGTCCCGGGTATGCACGGGACCCACCTAAAATACAGACAATGTTTCCAACCGATCAGTTTCAATAACTAAGGACCTCGATTGGCATGTGAGGTAGGCGTAGTATGTGATGCGTCTATTACATATGAAAATTGGTGTTCACTGATATAATTAATAATGATAAACTGTTAATGTTTTGTGACTAACCGAGATCACCCGACTGTATATACATGTACAAACTATGATAGATATAGGATTGTACATCAAACTAGTGACATATGTTAGGTTATACCTTATGACGTCAGTTGTTCGTTTATAGTTGTTTTACTTGTCATTTAACTGCACGCTTATTCATGTTATTGTTATTCAGTTGTTTGTTTATCATATTATTTAGTTATTCTATGTTTGCAGTTATCTTGTTATTATTCTGTGTACATTGTTTATATGCACGAGCAGTCCTCTTTACACGCACACTCATTAGGTCGCTTCTGACGTCCCTGGATTCGCACGTCCAGGGTATTGGACATTTTCTTATAGTGTTCAGGTTTCATTGAGCTCGTACGCGTTACGAGAAGCTGGAGTCTCTCTTTTCTTGATTATAGGTATTCTTGCTATTTTATTCATGTTATTTTCTGATTCCATCTTTATCGTATCCAGTTGCCATTTTCTTTCCTATATTCATCTGTTATCATTGTGTTAGATATTTATATGTCATATTGCAGTGATATTGATTTATCGTAGTAGATTTTGTAGCTTGATCAGGTTACTTTAGGCTTAGCGTATGTGCGTAGGTATTTTTCTCGCGTATATACGTCGCCGACCTTCGTCGCGTCTCCGTTTTCGCGTATTTTGGGAAGCGGGGCGTGATAGTAATTATTGTTATAGCTTATTTTTAGATTAAAGTATGATTAGATTATCTAGTATTATTAGATCTGGCTGCCACCAAGTGGGATGGCACCTTGTAAGTCACGTAAGATTAGTGCCAGGATGGCGTACAAATTGTTGACAGTCGTGCTAAGTTTTACAGACTAACTATAAGGTTTGCTAATTTAAAGTTGGTTTAATGATAAAAATAATTTATACAAGCAATTTCTCATAACACAAGTATATGATAGGAATTAATATTGGTGTTTGAATCATACTTTCTAAATCAAGAAAGCAATTAAGCACCTCAACTCTTAATTCAGAGGAATCTGAGGAGATGTTCAGAGCCCTTCACAGGGTATACAACTTCATTCTTGATCAAAAGATATGAACACAATAGGTTCCAATTTAATTAATAAGAGGACCCACCCATAATAAGGTAAAATCTGGGAAAAATTCTAATTTAGTTGAATATCCTTCTTAGTTAGAAAATTTAAATAAATGGACTATTCCAAGAATTCCATGCAAAAATTTTTTTACCAAATACGTATGTTTGATTTTAAATCATCTATAGCAATTCAAAAAATGAAAAAATTGTTCAAGTAGATAACAATGAACAAGCAATAAAATTACAATCAGAAGATGATCTATCCTCTTATATGGTTAAATATAATTTTATTACCAAAGGTTTAATAAAAATTGCATTAAAATATCTTACTTTGCAAGGATTAAATGCATCTTTGTTAACATCTCTGCGAGATGCAAGATGTTTTGGTTGGGTCCAATATTTAAGGGGAGTGATGCAGACTAGTCTGTGTCATATACCAGTCTATTTTAATGTTTATGCTAATTTAAGTCTATCATTGACAAACCCAAATATTTTGAACGTTGCACCCTTAAATCTTATGACCCATGGATATAGTTTTCTCCCAGAATTAGAAACAATTACAGTTATATACAAAGTCCACTATAAAGTCCTTAATACATTAGATCCTAAAACTAGATATGTAACTAAACCAGGTAAGACTACGCTGGTAGAAACAAATCTGTTGTCTTCTAATATAGCAACAAACAGAATAATAAACTGGATAGAAATAAACTTTTTAGAAAATTGATTTTTGACATTAGCCATGCCACCTAGGCCAGTTATTGAAATAGACTTAGGCCAAATAATTCAAACTTATGATGGTGAAGTAAAAGCAAAATTTAATCATAAGCAAATAGCTAGAATCTTTTCTTCAAGAAATTCAAATGAAACTCAAATTACTAGAAGACCCATATCCAGAACTGGTAATAAAAGAATATCTGAATCAGGATTAGAAGTTCAAGGAATTAAGATTTATGATTTTTCAATAGCTCATCCAATTTAGAGAAACCGAATTTGGATTCTCTAACAAGATTATATGTGAAATTTTATATATAATTAATTGATTATACACGAGAAAGTTCTCTAAGAAAATTTCTCAACGGGGAATTTAATGAAAATATTCAATTTAAAGGATGGTTTGAAAAAAACCTATTCCAAAAAAAGAATATATGTATATAAAGATGAATATTATATGAAAGTCACCTGAGGGGGGTGAATAGGTGAAATGCTGTTTAATGTGAAAATGTAACAATTAAAACAATAATAAACATGATCAAATCAAAAATAAGAAGTGAAGTCGGATTCCCAATTAAGGGCTTTAGAACTTCTCCTCTTAACTCCTCTTGAATAAGAGTTGAGGTGCACAATAGCCTTCTTTCTTGAATGAGAAAAATCGACAAGTATTAACAATGCAAGCAATATAGAGTATGTAGAATAAAAAATTATGAAAGCAATAAAACAAGTATGAACAATAGATTATGAGGAAGAATAAGAGAAATGGCAATCACAAACACAAAGAATTTGTTTCGAGATTCAAACAACTTGCTCTACATTCCCGCCTTCACCATGTGAAGGATTTCCATTATCCACTTGGAATTTCTACAAAGGAACTAAAATAACAATGTTCTACACAAGATCCAAAGCTACAACTCCAACCTTTAATCCTCTACAAAATAGGTAGTATAAAATCATTGAAGTTTACAAGCTCTTGGTGACCACAAAGATCACAAAATCTCTCTTTATAATTTCCTAGAGTATAGAATGGAGAAGTGAAGCTCAAGAAGTTTGTGTGAGAGAAAAACTCAGTTGAAAAGAACGAACTTGTGAGTTTAAAACTTGCAGAAATTGATTTGGAATTGTGAGCTCTAGAAACTTGAAAACTTGAAAATAAAAGATCGATTTTTCTTGTAAATTTTGTTTTCTTTTTATAAAAACTTGTTTTTTTGATCCTTTAAATGACCCATATATGTAGGCAATAGGTAAATATCATCAGAGGAAAAAATTGTTGTTCCCAAGATGATGCCAAGTGTGGATCTAAAATACAATGTCAACACTCACACAAGGATATTAGTGTTAAAGAAATAAATGTACTTGCAATAAGGAAAATAAATCACAGAAAGTTAAGCAAACGCAAACACGAGTGATTTATCCTGGTTCGGTCCTTGTGACCTACATCCAGTCCCCAAGCCACCCTTTTGAGATTTTTCTTTATCCTTTGACTTTGTACACCCAAAATCAACACCTTGCACACCACTTGAAAAATCCCCTTTGCCAAATGTATACAACTCTTCTTACAACCATGAAGACCATAACACCTTGTACAAACTCTCTTTAACCCGAAGACGCTCTTGTACAATGCTCCTCTTTAAGTGATTATAAACTTTCCTATAAGCCTTGATTCAATATGTAATCGTGGATAAGGGCTATTATAGGTTGACTTTCAGAAATCTTCACTTTGGAGTAGGAATTTGGTGAAGAAACGAAAGTGGGAACAGTTTTCAGAAAACCAGAATTTTGGCAGAGTTTTGGTCAGAAAACTATTAATTTAATTGGTGCTTTAAACCTAAGATAACAACCCTATATATAGCTGAACTCTATGGTTAGTTAGGGTAGTTATCAGGTCTATTTTGAATATTTAAACGTTGGATAGCGTTGAAGGAAATACCAGAAAACAGAAATTGTCCAACAGTCAGAAACTGCCATTAGTCGACCTGAGTATGGGTTAGTCGACTAGGGTAGACAAATTTCACTGGGATAGTCGACTAATATTGGGACCAAGTCGACTAGGTCATGATAAAATCAAAAGACAAGTTTCTGAAAACTGAAACTAGTCGACCAGAGGGAATTATAAGTTATTAGTCGACTATGTATACTGTTAAGTCGACTAATAGTGACAAACAGAGAGTTGAGATCTTTCAGGACAAAAAGCTAGTGACTAGGGAAATTTACAAGTCGACTATACCATGTATAAGTCGACTACAAAAGGCTATAAGTCGACTAATAGACTATGATGTGTGTGTGTGTTTCAAGGCTTTTAACATGCTATCAACAATTACAATACACATCAATATCAACTCTCTTTGGAAAGTCTTAATCATGTAGAACTCTTGAATAGGCTTGTGATAGGCTCCAAATGATATGGCTTCACAAATGAATCATCAAAAGTAAGTTCCAACATTCTCCCTCTTTTTGATGATAACACTTTGTGTGCACAAATCCTCCCCCTGCAGAAAATAAGTTATATGTTCTCCCCCTGTAGAAAATGGGTTATAACAGATATAGAAACACTTGTGTTCTCTCCCTTCAATAAATATATCATAACATGTATATATATGATAAATATTTGAAGTATTGTTTTTATCAAACTTCTTATATGGTATCTGAAAGATAAACATTAGAAGGTACCAATCATAAGAGTAAAGCATTAACCTTTAGGAGACCAAACCCAATTTGACTTAGGTTTTCATTTGTTAGTATACACATAATTGCATGAATTACAAATATCATGTATGTATGATGCAATATAAGTATTTTATCAATAATGCTTAAGTTTTTAGGAATCCATATAAACTTTTTCTTAATTCTTTTTGAAGTAATATCAGACTTTCTTTTCACAAAAGAATTATATGGATTACTAACATATGAAGATTTTTCAAAAAATTCAAGATCATAATGATTATGTGACATCTTTTGATATGATAACAAATCATTCAACTTTTCTTTTCCTTGATTAAACTTAGTCACATTTTTTAAAATCTCTTCATATTTCATTTTGAAAACTGACATGTCTTTATCTAACACAGAAATTCTTTCATTTAAAGACATAGTTTCCTTTTAAGTCAAAATATTTTCTTTTATAAAATTCTCATTATCCTTTTTCAATGATGATATCACTTTTTCAAAATCATCTTTTTGAGAATTTATAGAAGAAACTTGAGAGGCATAACATGAATTTTCTTTGAAAAGTTTTTCATTTTCCTTTAATAAAACTTTATTCCTCATTTTTTCATTCTTTAGATCATTGAATAATTCATGGAATGTATCTAAAAGTTCAGTATATTGTACCTCATCTTCTTCTAGGGCCACGTAACAGATGTTGGCATATTCAGTGGCTTCTTCTTCGTCAGAGGAAGAAGAATCACTGTTCTCCCATGATGCTTGGTAGTCTTTCTTCTTTCTGAACTTTTTTGCTCTTAAATTTACCTTTGTTTTTGAGCAATGGGCAATCCTTCTTCATATGACCTATTTTATTACAATTAAAACATTTAAACTTACCTTTCTTCAAGAACTTTTTGAACTTTCTTAAAAGCATTGCCATCTCCTCTTCATTGTTATCTGAATTGTCCATGTCTGAGGATGCATGGAAGGCAAGTTCTTTCTTCTTGAGAGAGATTGTTGTTCATCCTTCTCTCTATCTTCGAGTTGCACTTTATATGTCATTAGATTACCAATAAGATTTTCTAACGACATTGTTGAGAGATCATTTGCTTCTTCTATTGCAGTTGTCTTCTTCTCTCAATTTGGTGTGAGTGCACGAAGGATGTTGCAAACTTTTTCGACTTGGGTGTATTCCTTTCCAAGGGATGCTAAGGAATTGGTTATGTCGGTGAATCTTGTAACCATTTCTGAGATGGTTTCATTCTCCTTCATTTAGAAAAGTTCAAACCTGTGGACAAGAACAGAAATTTTAGAGTCCTTAACTTTATTTGTGCCTTCATGTGTTACCTGAAGAGTGTGCCATATTCGATTTGCAGAAGTGGCTATTGATACACGGTTGAATTCTTCTTTGGTTAAGGCACAGAATAAAGCAATCATCGCTTTGGCATCAAGGTTCGCATTCTTCTTTTGATCATCACTCCAAGCAATGTAGTTGGTTGTCAGTTTGGTGTACGGTGCTTCTATAATGTTCCAAAGTTCATAGTTGAGCGATTGCAAGTAGATCTTCATTCTACACTTCCAATAGTTGTAGTTAGATCCGTCAAATAGCGGTAAATGTTGTGTAGAATGTCCTTCTTTGAATTGTGACGAAGGGAACTCCGCTGCCATCCTAGTATGTTGTTGACTGGATATGCAGGGCTCTTATGCCAGTCCGGGCTCAGATACCAATTGCTGGTCCCAAGATGATGCCAAGTGTGGATCTAAAATACAATGTCAACACTCACACAAGGATATTAGTGTTAAAGAAATAAACGTACTTGCAATAAGGAAAATAAATCACAAAAAAGTTAAGCAAATGCAAACACGAGTGATTTATCCTGGTTCGGTCCTTGTGACCTACATCTAGTCTCCAAGCCACCCGCTTGAGATTTTCCTTTATCCTTTGACTTTGTACACCCAAAATCAACACCTTGCACACCACTTGAAAAACCCCCTTTACCAAATGTGTACAACTCTTCTTACAACCAAGAAGACCACAACACCTTGTACAAACTCTCTTCAACCCGAAGACGCTCTTATGCAATGCTCCTCTTTGAGTGATTACAAACTTTCCTATAAGCCTTGACTCAGTATGTGATCGTGGACAAGGGCTATTATAGGTTGACTTTCAAAAATCTTCACTTTGGAGTAGGAATTTGGTGAAGAAACAGAAAGTGGGAACAGTTTTCAGAAAGCGAGAATTTTGGCAGAGTTTTGGTCAGAAAACTATTGATTTTAATTGGTGTTTTAAACCTAAGGTAACAACACTATATATAGCTGAACTCTATAGTTAGTTAGGGTAGTTATCAGGTCTATTTTGAATATTTAAACGTTGGATAACGTTGAAGGAAACACCAGAAAACAGAAACTGTTCAACAGTCAGAAACTGTCATTAGTCAACTTGAGATATGGGTTAGTCGACTAGGGTAGGCAAATTTCACTGGGTTAGTCGACTAATATTGGGACCAAGTCGACTAGGTCATGATAAAATCAAAAGATAAGTTTCTGAAAACTGAAACTAGTCGACCAGAGGGAATTATAAGTCAACTATACAAGTCTATTAGTTGACTTTGTATACTGTTAAGTCGACTAATAGTGACAAACAGATTTATCACCACTAAATCAGTTACAAGATCAATATACTTATATTCTACGATTTATCACCACTAAATCAGTTACAAAGTCAAGTCTGGTCTAAGGTATATCAATACGTCTAAGTATATCAATACTAGGTCTAAGTCAACAACAGCGATCTACCAACACATGAAATGATACTGATACAAGGTCACTACACAAATAAGTAGATCAATCAATAATGTCTCATAAAGTGATACAAGTGATAATAATAGTAAAATATCTCAAACAGTCACATGAAATGATGAAAGTGAAACACCAGTATTTATTGACAATGGTAAATAACGGAAAAGATAAAAGCAAACACTCACAAAACAAAGAAGAGAAACACTTACAAAACAAATAAGTGAAACACTCACAACATGATTAAATAAAATTTCATCAAAGAAGTAAGACACTCACCTGAGATCCATCCCAAGTCCAGAGCACTGAAATTACAAGGTCTTGATAAATCTACATGAATTATTCAATAGGAATTGTTAGATTTCTAACAGGATATTTTAAGGAGTTTAAATCTTGATTAATTAGTTTGGGGTTAGAAATATGATTATTTGAGTCTAATGAATTTAGTAGGTTTATTTTACACCAATTTTCAATTTTTGCTATATATTTTTTTATATGTTTTAAATCATTAAAATAGTTAACGGGTTTAGAATTACCATTAAGGAGAAATGGTTTTAAAGTGGGTGATTTGATTGAAATTCGTGTTGGTATTTATCTAAAAAAATTTATCTTAGAAAGGAGAAGTCTTGTAGAATATTATTTATATTTTTCTCTATTTTATTTTGATAATTTTAACTAATTATTTTAATACAAATTATTCTTTCTTTCTTTCTTTCTTCTTTATCTCTTTCTTTCTTTCTTTGTTTTGTTTTGTTTTTTTTTCTCCAAAAGCCTAGGCCCAGCCCAAGCCCAGGCTGGACCAGGCCTGGTCCAGATTCCTTGTTTTCCATTTTTTCTTTTTTTCTTTTCTTTTTTTTTTAATCTCAGAGTGGGCCAGTTCTGGCCCAGTCCAAGCCAGTCTCGGCCCGGACCTGGCTAGGCCTGTTGTCCTGGGCCAGGCCAGTCTATGGCCGGGCCAAAATGTTTTTTTTTTTTAAGTTTGCACAGTGGGCTGGCAGCCCACTGTGCACCACTATGGGTGCAGATCGGGTGCGATCTGCACCCAGTTGGCCAGGGCTCAGACCCTGTGGGTCTGTGCGGCATTTTTTTTTTTGTAAAAATCTCAGAAAATATTTAAATTAAAATATGGGTTGGTCTATCTTCACATGAATTTTTTTTGTTGGGTTTTGAATTGGTTTTGATGGATTGATAGATTAGCCTACGTGTCTAATTTAGATCGTCGTAATTAAGTTCTAAAAATTTTCTTTTTGGAATAAAATTTTTAATATGCAAATCCAAACCAATTCCCTTTTTTTTATTCCAATTGGGGTGATAACAAAGGTGATATTTTTAATGAAAGAACATGATCAGTTAAACAATATAAATTATTTAAATTCTAGTTCAATAATTTATTTATTTTTTATTTGAGCTTAGACAAGAATTCTAGATGAAAAATTTATGGGAATATAAATTTAATCATGAAACATTAAATCAAATTTTAATTCATAAAAGTTTGATTTTTTACTTACTTGAGTTGTTCCTCCTTGCTTTCTCCTCAACCCTTGCACCTCGAAACCCCTTTTCGTTCACGATCCGCTTGAGGAGCAAGAAAAGATGGAAGTGGAGAGATTTTTGATTAGGGTTTTCTCTGAGGTAGAAGAGAAAGAAGGGTTTGAGTCTTTATATAGGTTATAAGATATTTTAGAAATATGAATTCCAATTAGGTTTAAATGGCTCAATTTAGTAAGTTAGGATTAGAATTGAAGATTACTAAAAAAACTCAAGGAGATCCAATTTAGATGTGATTTTTGTTAGGATTTAAATTAGGATTGAATTTTGGGTTAGTGTGTAAGGATTTCACGGTAATGGGTTATGGGTTATTGGGTTTTAGTTAAGAGAAATAAATAATATGAAGGATAAGAAAAATAGATAGTGGGCTCGTGGGCTTAGTTTTTGTGCTTAAAGAAAAATAGAAAAAGATGAAAATAGGGAAGTGGGCTTGGCTAATGTGGACCTAGTATAAAAAAATAAAATAAAATAAAATGAAAAGTAGAATGGGCTGAGCTTATTGGGTTTGGATATAAATAATAATACTACCCATATAATTTAAAATAACTAAATATAAGCAATAAGAGTTTACAAGTCATAAATAATAATAATACTAATAATGATACTAAATCAAGTTAATTAATAATAATAAGATAATATATAGAATTTAGGTAAATATTTAAAAACAATATATGATATTATTAAATAGGGGATATTACATATATATTACCTATTACAATTGTAAACATTCTCCATACAGAGTACAATATACATCGCCGATAAAATTACAATAGCTTGCCTATACAAATACAAACATCAGTTATACAAATATAATACCACGCATAACACAATACAACTATTGTCCACACAGATAGAAGTGTCGCATATAAAATACAGGTCCACACAAAAGGATCGCTTATCGATGGCGAGCTCAAAGGAAACGTCAATAGCATTAACGCATAAAGTGCGTGAGAGAGAAAGAGAAAATATCAAGAGAGGGGGAGAGAGAAAAGATAGAGAGAGAAATAGAAAGAGAGATAAGAAAGACAGTGAGAGAGAAGAAAGAGAGAGATGGAAGAGGGAAAGGGAGGGGGCTGGTCGGCCTGGGGGTGATGCATTGCTTGGTGGCCTGCTGTTGGCTGGCGAAGGAGGAGGGTGAGAGGGAGAAGAGGGAGTGAGAGTGATATATATTATGGGAAGAGAGAAAGAGAGAGATGGAAGAGGGAAAGGGAGGGGCTGGCCAGCCTGGGGGTGATACGATGGCTGGCGAAGGAGGAGGGTGAGAGGGAGAAGAGGGAGTGAGAGTGATATATATTATGGGAAGAGAGAAAGAGAGAGATGGAAGAGGGAAAGGGAGGGGCTGGCCAGCCTGGGGGTGATACGATGTTGGGTGGCCGGATGTTGGCCGGCCAGCCTGGGGGTAATATGATGCTGGGTGGCCAGATGTTAGCTGGCCAAGGAGGGTGAGAGGGAGAAGAGGGAGTGAGAGTGATATATGTTAAGGAGAGAGAGAAAGAGATGGAGAAAGAGAATGAGAGAGTGTGGGGTAATGGGAGAGGGTTGATAGGAGAGGGGAGGTAGCTTGGCACATGAAAGAACCAGGGGAAATGATGGGAAGAAAACAAAAGAAAAGAAAGAAAGAAAGAAACGAAAAGGAAAAGAAAGGAAAAAAGAAAAAGGAAAAAGAAAAGGAAAAAAAAGAAGGACAAGAAAAAGGAAAAAATAAAATTTATAAAATAATATAAAATAAAAAATGAGCCGAGCTCAGGATCTAGGACTTGGGCTAGCTCAAGTCCGGGTCTAGGATTGGGCTCGGGCTCACAACACACAAGCCAAATACCAATCAGTAAATACGAAAAAATAGAATAATATGATCAAAAAATTTGGACATGTATCTAGGTACGTATTCCGAGAGCGGGGTGTTACAACTTTTAATTGCACAAAATTGTACATTGAAGGAATAATCCAAACAAGAAAATCCTCATGTATATACCATTTATCTCGCCCAGTTATAGGCTAAATATACATGATCTATATTAATCCAATATTTAAATACAAACAATTAACACATACACATGCAAATAAGTAAATCATATCACACACGCTCATACACGTGCCCACACACACATGCAAACCGCACATGGTTATCCCATGTGTCTTATGCATGCAACAAAGAAAACAAACAATAAAAACATCACATGTGCCCATATACGCATCCATACATAGATGCAAAGTTCATGTAGCAATCCCATGCGTCTAATGCATGCAACAATTCAAATAAAACAGAAACACATCAATATCAATTGTGATGCAAACAAATAATTGATAATCTAAGAATAGACTATCCTAAATCAAGCAGATCTCAACTAGGTTGAAATCAACATAAAAAAATTGCATATAAATTGCATAACACAATACAATCAAGCAATCATCCTCACTTGGACTCATAATTCCAGGGATTCTGGACTCAAAGAATTCTAATGAATCCTATACTTGCTCTAACATAGATGCAGGTTATGAATCCCTAGGACAGTCGAACCAAGAGCTCTGATACTAACGTAACGCCCCTAATTTCTACACATTTGTTACAGACCGCAATTTGTGTAGGAACTTTAGAGCCGCTGTAATGTGATACATAACTCAGGCAGTTGAAATATGAAAATATGATAGGAGACAAATCACATAGGTAGAAATCGAAGCTGCATGACATAGATTAAAAGAAATCCCACTATGAGTAAAGTTTTCCAGTCAAATACAAAGGGTACCAACATAGGGGACACAAGGTTAAACAGAAAATATGGAAACAAGGCCCAACATCAAGCACAAGAAAATCTCTACATGGATACATGAATACAAAAGAAAGGGTTCTCTATAGAGTACTCTCTCTACCTATCAACAGGAAAGACAAGTACTAATATCTCCGTCACTCGATGCCTCTCTGGATGCTCCACGAACAGCCTGAGAAATCATAAATCAATAGGCATTAGAATGCCAACAAGTTTGCCTCATAAGGTTGCCCTTCGACCATGAACCTGAGGCTGACTAAGTGCTAGGTCGAGGAGGCAACAAAAGAGGCCTGCATATATACACTAAACATGGAAAACACATGATAAAGCAACCATGAACAATATGAATATGCGTGGCATGATACTAGATACTCGGCCAATATCTAATGATAAAGATATGATAGCAAATATAATCACATAATATTTTAGTGGGAAATCTTAATTAATGGGGCCAACACCTAAATCACAAGTTAGTGTCAAATAAGCTACATTGCCTTCATCGACGATTCAACCACAAGTAAATAGCATAACGATAGATTACAGACTCATCTCCCAACTAGTTGACACATTAGCTACGTCCCTCTCAGAGGCGATGCGACCATTTTATACAAACACAATATAGAGAATCATTCGCATCCCCATCCACGAATAGCATCATTTGCATTCCCCCTATCCACGAATGGCATCATTCACATTATCCCCATCAATGAATGGCAAATACCTCCAACCATCACAAACCAACATCAATTTGTACTCTACGACATGGGTGAACACATATGCCAAATATGGTTTCAATCTCTATATCATGCAAAGCATTCATATCAATTCATAATTCTAAATCATATCATTCCAATGATTCTTCTCTTAGATTTCATAAAAAGTAACTTTTTTATAAACCTAGCATGTTTAATACTCATATAATCCAACTATTAAACACATGATTAAAATATACCACTACTAGAAAACAGCTTATTTGCCATGGAAATATTGTGTCAAAAATAAATTTGATGCACAATTTGTGTTGAATTATCGTAAATTCGACTCAATATGAAAAAAATCAGCACTTACATGTTAATAATAATTAAAAACTTATAAACCTATGCGTCAAATTTTTGATGCAATTTTCACAATTCACGTCAAAATTGACGCAAAAAAAATGGCAAAAATTTTCACGGGAACATAGCATCGAAAACTTAATGCAATCTGCACAAATTGCATTGAATTTTTGATGCAAAACTGTTTACGTCGAACTTTTGATGCAAATAGTAGATATTTTTTGTTCAAAATTTTCCCAAATTTCTCTTTTCTTCCCTCTCCTCTCTCTCAAATCGCCGCCCCTCCCCTCGGCCTCCTCCTTCCCTGGCATCCCCGACCTTCCCCTCCCTCCCCAGGCCTTCCCCTCCCCTCATCGGGCTCCCCTTCCCCTGCCTCCCCCTCCCTCCCCTAGCTTCCTCCCTCCATGGTGTCCCCCCCTTAACGTCCCCTGGCCATCCCGTCCTTCCCCCGGTATCTCCCTCTCCCCGGCCTACCCTCGCCCCTCGGCCTCCCCTTCCTCCCAGCCTTCCCCTCCCATCCCTCCCCCGGCCTCCCCTCCCCGAGTCTTCTCCTCCCCCTCGCCTCTAACTCCCCTTGGCCACTCCCTCCATTGGTCTCCCCCCAACCTAATCCCTTCTCCTGCCCCCCTCCCCCTCCCTCTCCCCGGTCTCCCTATACCACCGGCCTTCTCCCTCTCAGAGTAGCTAATTTCTCTCTTTTTATTATTTGTTGTAATATTTGTTAATATGATACTATTGATTAGGGTTTCTGCTTGTTTTTATTATTAGGGTTTCTGCTGGATTTGTTACTAATCATTGAAATCTTGTTAATACGAGACTATTGATTTGGTTAAAACTTATTTATATGATACTATATGATACATGGTATACGGGACACAAACGCAGACATGTTTATGAAGCACAGATAGGACACAGACATGGGACATATACACGGTCACAGACACAGATGTGGGACATGAACATGGACACGGGACACGAGACACAAACATAGGACATGAACATGGACACGGGACATGTGATATGGACATGGGACATGTTCATGAAGTACAGACACGGATACAGACAAGGACACGAGACACAGACATGAACACGGGGCATAAATACTGGACACATACATGGACACGAACACGAAAATAGACACAGACATGAACATGAGACACGAGGTACACAGAAATAGACACGTAGTACATGCAAGCTCATTGTTTATAACAAAATTACAAACATTGCGATGAGTTCTCTCTAGCCTTGACTTGACCTATCCACAAGAGTTCAGGGAGAGTTGAAACATTGTATCATGAATTGGTTGTAAGTTGTGTTATGTTTTATTTAGATTTTAGGTTTATATTTATGCTTTATTTATATTTTAATCCAATATGCATTGTGTTATATGAAGGGTGATTTTTGTTTGTTGGCTTGGAATGACACTGGGAATATTACAAAAAAATTCTGCAAGTAGTTCAATGACAATGTGCGAAAAAAGTGGAACGACAATAAGAATTGCTCCTGCGTCGTACTTTTGACCACTGTCAGGGTTCCATAGCTGAGGCTTCTGCATTACAACTGAACAAAGTCGACAGTAAGACTTGGATGAATCTCTTGTCGACATATGAAAAGAACAGCCAGGACGACGGGAGTGGCTCGATAAAATAAAAAAGTTATGAATTGTTTATATGGTGTACACAGTCCATTTGCTAACTTATTTGTTTTTAAATTTTTAGTCAAAGAGGAAAAAACATAAAGCCTCTCACGCTGCAAATGACTTGCTGCATAGGATGGGTAGATACACTCTTTCTAAGTGGAAGGGTAAATTTGTAAGTATAAATTTATAATCATTTGATTTTACAACATATTTGCTTTTAAAGTAAATTTATTTCTTTTAGTTTCTTGCATTTCTAATAATGAGAGGCCCGCAAGAGGGGGCCGAACGCAAAGGAGATCTACAACAAGAAATTCCTGAAGATGGAAGCACTCGATGCTCCCAAGGGCGAGTTTCCCATGCCTCGCACCCAGGGCAAGCCAATCACTGACGAAGCCATGTCCGTTGGTGTAAGTATTAAAAGTTTGTTTATAGATCTTTACATTTTATAAAAATGATAAAAATCTAATTATACTTTTAATGTCTTTGTTAATTTTCAGCTCCAGCTCGAGAAGAATTATGATGCGGCCTCTCCTTGCTAGATTCTCACCAAAAAAGGATACAAGAGCTTCTCTTTTGATATCTCCTTCAAAACTCACTTTCTCTAAGCTATTCTCTCTCTAGAATGGGCTGATAAAGTGGGGATGAAAGAGGAGCAGAAGCTAGAGTTTCGTAAATGAAAACTAAAAGAACTTAACCCCCAAAAACATATATATAGGGTAGAGAAAGCAAAGTTGGGGTCTAATCAAAGCATAGTTCTGCCAACCATATTAGTTGACTACTAAGATCATTAGTCGACTAATAACTAGTAGGTCGGGTGGATTTGTCGACTAGGACAAAGGGTTAGTCGACTAGTCTGACAACGAGAAGTTTCTGTCATGGGTCATTAGTCGACTAGTATGAAGCATTATTCTATTAGTGTGGCATTTTAACTCTCTGTTAAGGCTATTAGTTGACTAGACTAAGTTTAAACTCAAAATACACATCTACTGGTCTCTCATAAGTCGACAACCCTGGTTATTAGTCGACTAGTTTGTGCATCACTGCACCAAGTCTCAAAGTAACATGTATATACACTTATATACACATCACTACACCACAACTCTCAGCATCTCATACACACACACATACATATATATATACACACTTCTATACATCAAAACTTTTAACAATATATACACGTATTCATCGAAATGTATATTCACACATCCAAACATGAAATAAACTTTCAAAATTTTTAGGGTGTTACAACTGATTGTGAAAAGCCAAACACAGAAAGTATTTTTTTGAATTCAAAGTGTGTGTGGTGAGAGGGCTTTTCAATATACCATGTAGCGCTAAGCTAACAGGTCATGTCCATAGAGAGGAATGAGATAAAAGCACTTCGGTACATTTCAAAAATGAGTTCTTCTCTTGTTTAAAAATAAAAATAAAGAAAATAAAAGAAAAGAATGGCTGTTTGAGTTTGGTTTTGTTTTGTAAAAGAGATCAAATAAAAAAAAATGCATAGCTAACTAATCTACTAGAACCTATCATACTAACCTTGAATTGATTTGGGCATCAAGAATATCATTGGCAAAAGGTTTGCATTCCAAGAGCTTCCAAGGATGGATCTTAAGATTGTGGGGATACAAACACTAATCTTGCACACAACATGTTGACTTGAAAATTAATCCATCATAACCAAGCACGCATGAAATAAGAATAAGTGCATGTTTGTAGTTGGTGAAGATCAGTGAGTTAGCACTCATCTTCATGAGCCATCAAGGGCTCTTGCAAAAGCAAGGCCTATTCGATGCTACTTGAATCATGTGCGTCAAAAATCAATAAAGAGTTGGTGATTAATTGGTTAGTAGTTAGTTAGTCATGAAGAAGAAAACACGATACTCATAATCAAAGAAAAAACAAACTCAAAGAAGAAATTAAGGTACGACTAAAAGAAAAGAAGTAACAAAGAGATTTAAAAGCAAAGATGAATTCTTTTGTATTGACTCACTTTCAACTATAAAGTCACTTTTTTAGCTTCGTTGACCTTGCACTTCTAGCGCCAGAACATCCTCATGTAGTTGTCCCCATGTGCCTTTTAGGATATGGGTATTGCTTCTTGGATCTTTAGAGAATATCTGTTGACTTCTTGGCCTGGAAAAATAAAAACTTTAAGATTTGAATTTATTTGGGCTTTTTGGACCGTTTCATATTCTTCACCATTAAATATAAATCTGCACACCATTAAAAAAAGAGAAGGTTAAATAATAGAATTTTATTTAAAATAATGTGAAAATATGATATAGAGTATGTAAAATTGATGAATAATCACAGCCCCATAGCTATATTTTGCTCGTCCTCGAGCAAAAAAAGAAAAACTATAACTGAAGCTAAAAAATTCATTACGCCACTTTCCCAGGTCACACGACTGTACTGAACAGGTGCAGCAAGCCTTTAAATCTCTAGGTTTTCCTTAAAAGATGAGTATAGTCTCTTGAGAGTTTTCAGCGGAATACACCCACAAAGTCCAAAGAAAGAAAAAATGCTAGTGTTTTCAAAAATTCCTTTTTAAAGAGAGAAAGAACTATTCAAAAAACTGTTGCAAAAAATAGTGATCTATAAGTCAAGTTCACCAAATTAGTCATTCCTGAACTTAGTCTCGATGCAAAAACTTGTAGTTATTAAAGATAAGAATTCAAACTGTATTTCTCATTTAGTCTATTATTTTACACTAAATCATATGCAATTTTATGATTGTGAAATTTGACTAGTGATTTTTCAACTCCAACTCTTATGCCCTATTATTTTGATTATGATGATTTTTATGTCTTAGGTTTATTAGGCTTTCTAATTCACCTATGTAACGAGCTTTTAGCTGGTGACTCCAAACCGAATGGTTTTAGGGCACCAGGTGAGAAAACACCCCTTGGACATAAGAACTCAAGCAAATAAGGACACAAAACTAAGGATTTTACTGGTGATATGAACCACTTTTAGGCGTGAATATTTATACTTTATGGGGCACAACTACCTAGCTTAATCAGAGGATCACACACACACACACACACACACACACACACACACTAAAGGCACAAGAGTCTTTGTTTTTGAATTCCAAGTATGTAAGTGCATGTATAAAATGCATATTTTATCAAGGCAAAAATCAAGACCAAATTATTTTTTCTGTTTTTCTTTCTAAACCTAGAAATCAATTAAATAATCTTATTTAAGAAATCCAAATTCTGAGTCCTTTAATCTTTAAAATTATCTTAATTTTCTACAAAAATAGATCAAAATATTATTTCCCACTTCAAAATTTTTTTAAAAGAAAAGAAAAAGTTCTAATCTAAAATTTTGAAAATGAGAAAAAGAAATTTCTAAAAGAAAAAAGTATTTTTTTTAATTTATACAAAAAGAGAAAACCTATATTAGTGTAACCTTCCCCCACACTTATTTTATGCATTGTCCTAAATTTATGAATGAAATGCATATGTGCACGAAAAAATGAGAAGAAGAAAAAATATTACCTCAAGGTCATGGTTCCGATAGCGGTCTGATTAGTGCAAGCGTTGTTGTCCAATCTAATGAACTTGGAGTTCATAGGAGCTCACCTTAACCCATTGAAATTTTTACAACTCCTAAATTGAATAGGATTATGGAAGATCCTATCATGACACTGATCCCTGTTAAATGATCAATCTTTGAAAATCATCTCAAAGTATAATGGCCTATACATTAGTCTAACAATGGAATATGATTCAATGAAACATTTGATTTGGTCTCAAGAATGTAAGGTACGAGAGCTAATAATGACTGAGGGAGTTGATTTAAATTAAGTTTAGGTTCAAAAGTTGGGTCCAAATCAAAGAATAGAGTTTCAGATTCATTTCCTATAAATGGAATATGACTTTTCAAAATCGGTGGTCCATGTTCAAGATTTATACGAGCATCAATGTAGGCTCGGGAACATGGTCCAAATTAGGTAAGGAAACAAGAGTCAACATTGATTCAAAAATTGAAACTGAATCACAAAACTGAGAATCGGGGTCACAAGGGTTTGGTATTGATCAAGTTCAAGATGTTGTAATGAAAATGAATCTTGCTTAAAACTTTCAAGGCATCATGATTCTTGGGTCTTAGCAGAGTTTGCTCATTTTTGTCATTTATTGAGTTAAACAACTGACTCATTTCTATTTTTTCCCTATGATGGACTGCTTGAAATCATTTTGGGACTTAATCATGACTTCTATACTATTTTTCAAGTCAATTGGTTCTTCTCTTGTTGTGGTGGAACTTGAAAAATGAAGTATGAATCTTTGTCTTGAAAGTTGTGAGGAAATTATGAGTCCATCATGTTTTGAAATTGATTTTAGGACTCAAGTAAGGCTTCTATACTCTTAGTCAATTTAGGCTTTTCATCAATGGGTATATAAGGAGTATATGAAGCATGATTTTGGAAAGGTGTTTGACAATATGATTCGGGGGAGGCGTATTCCCACTGACTCAATGAAGAGTGGAGATAATTGTTCAAATCTTGGTCATAATTCTGGAAATGAAAATTATATTGAGTCAGATAAAACTAATCTAGTATATTTGGTTGGTTCATACTATTCAATGCAGGGTTGGAGATATGCGAGTCAAAAGAGATCGTGATGAAAGATGGATTTATATTAACATGGATAGAATTAGGGTTATAATCCATTTCACATAAAATAACAAAAAAATAGATAAAAGAAAAAAGAAAAAGTCTATGTTAAGGTAGACCTTAGACTTAGATGACTCTAAACTGGTTGACTGTCCAAGAGATGGTTATTGCAGTAATTTTACTACAGGTTATCGGTTAGGCATGGAGAAAACTTAGTGGGAGGTATCCGTGTAGAGTAATTAGCTTTAATTACGCTAAACCATGAAATTTTCAAGGATCTAGCCTCTTAATCTCAAACCTTGGACGCTGATTTGACCAGAATCAAACTCTAACAACTTTCTCCCAAGGTCAATCTCTGAGATGTCCCTAGGGTTAATGTCTAGTTATTTTTTAGTTAGGCATGGTTTAGTAAGTACAATGGAGATGGTTTTTGGGTCCTCCGCCTTATCTTTTTTATCAGATTTGCTCTTAAATAATCTCGTGCAATGTGTGCAAATATATAGTAGAAAATACACTCAAGCAATATATATATATATATATATATATATATATATATATATATATATATATATATATATATATATATATATATATATATATATATAAATGTTGCTTATGCTAAATGCAATGCAGATGAACGTTTGCTCCAACACTCTTCAAAAGTAATAAAAAAAAGAATCAAACTAGACAAGTGCCTAAATGCAAACTCTAAACGTATCTTAACGATTACAAGCATTGCTTACTGTTGAATTTAGACAGTGATCAATATACAGTACATCCTAAATGGATAGCTAAATATTTTTTAAATTTCAATTTTCAGCCCTACAGAAAAAATTGCATCATTAGTTTATAAGAATGTCATGCAAACGCGGCTTTGGCCGCGTTAACGAGACAGTTTTTGGAATTTGAGGCTCTTATTTCTATGCCAGAGGCACAGAGGAGCAAAGGTTTTTCAGAAGCTATTAGTTCCTTGACAGTTGTACCTGAACACACAAATATAGATGAAAAATTGTTAGAAAATGTATTGTTCCCTCCCCACGATGAACCAAAATTTGATTGTGAAAAACCAAAACATAGAAAGTTTTCTTATGAACTCAGAGTGTGAGTGGTAAGATGACTTTTCAATATACTGTGTAGTGTTAGGGCTAATTGGTCGTGTCCACATGGAGGAATGCGATAAGAACATTTCAATACTTTTCAAAAATGAGTTCTTCTCTTGTTTAAAAATAAAAATAAAGAAAAGAAAAGAATGATTGTCAGAGTTTTGTTTGGTTTTGTAAAAGAGATCAAATAAAAGGAAAATTACATGACTAACTAATCTACTAGAACTCATCATACTAACCTTGAATTGATTTGTGCCTCAAGATATCATTGTAAAAAGGTGTGCATTACAAGAGCTTCTAAGTATGGCTTTATGAGATTGTGGGTATAGAGACATTAATCTTGCACACAACATCTCCACTTGAAATTTAATCCATTAATAACCATGTAACCATGAAATAAGAATAAGAGCATGTTAGTAGTTGGCAAAGATTAGTGAGCGAGCACCCATCTTCACGAGCCATCAAGGGCTCTTGCAAAAGCAAGGCCTATTAGATGCTACTTGAATCATGTGAGTCAAAAATCAATAAAGAGTTGGTGATTAAAGGGTTAATAGTTAGTTAGCCATGAAGAAGAAAACATGATACTCATAATCAAAGAAGAAATTTAAGGCACGATTAAAAGAAATTAAGTAAAGAAGAGATTAAAAAACAAAGATGAATTCTTTTGTATTGACTCTCACTTTCAATTATAAAGCCTATCTCTAACCTACTTCTAGATCTACAAAGAAAAAAACAAGAAAAACTGAAAGGAAAAAAAAAAAAGAAAATCCTAACCTTAATCCTAAAGAGAAATCTATTCTCTGTTTTTATTCCCTCCTCGCTCTGTCTCTGCCTTTGGTGGTGTGTTTATAGGAGAGAGGCAGTGCCTCAAATTGATCGTAGCCACTTGACAAGATGCTGATCCAACGGAGCGTTTCTGCGACACCGTGGATACGCGGCAATAATAGCTACATTAATCTTTGGCTTCTGGCGCCAGAACATCCTCATGTAGTTGTCTCCATGTGCCTTTTAAAATACGGGTATTGAGTCTTGGATCTTTGGAGAATATCTGTTGACTTCTTGGGCTAGAAAATTAATGACTTTAAAATCCGAATTTATTTGGTCTTTTTGAGCTGTTTCTTCTCCTCCACCATTAAATAAAAATTTGCACACCATTAAACAAAGAGAAGGTCATATAGTAGAGCTTTATTTAAAATAAATGTAGAATTGTGATATAGTATAAGTAAAATTGTTGAATAATCAATAGCTTGCCGTAGATAGTGGAGAGAACTTAGAGTCACTGTATGGAGATGAGGAATAATACGAAGAGTCAGTTGGAGCACAGTAGAAGATTTGGAGATTGTCTTTTGTTATCTTTTTAGATACTTGCTTTCTTAAGTTTATGAATAAAGAGAGATATGAACTTATTTCTTAGTTTTGGATTTGTACCCAAATTTTTGTTTAGGACTTTATTATTGGATTAAGTCTTCTTGATTTCCATGTATGTGTACTCTATTGGACTCGAAATATATGTAGCAGATAGAAAAAGAAAATATTTGCATGTTAGAGGCTTAACATGCTCTTTTGAGTGTGTCATTGGCCCAAGTCACGTACTTATCTCGTTTTAGAGGGAAGCAGGAGGTGAAATTAGAGAACCCAATTAGGAGTGTAAAACTCTAGTAGTATTTATCCCTTCCCCTCTATAAAGAAAAACCAAAAAAAATTAAACCCTCCTCTCTCTCAACCTCTCGCTCCTGCACTGTCTCACTCTCCCTCTCTCACCAAATCAATAGCACCATCAACATCATCATCATGCCAACAAAAACACCACCGACGTACTCAACATTCCACGCCGATAGTCCCACCGCTACCAGCCAACTCTTCGTCCTCGTCTCCTCGTCCTCGCACTATTGCTCGCGCTCAAGTATACCCTCTTGAGCTTAAGCCGACGATTGAGCGCCAGCTAGCACCCAGGATCACCTGCCTACTACCTCGACTTCCTTCCGCTCGCACCCTAGCATATCGCCAACCCTCCTTTTCTATCGCCAAGACCTCTTCGGTCCTCATCCATCATTAATGAGACTTCGCCAACCTCCACGCTCAACGCAGAGCTCTTGTCAGCCTGTTGCCATCTCAAATCAACTGACTATTGAAGTTTGAATTCAACCCGACCTATTATCTCAAGTGCAGAACCGATTTAGTTGCAGACTCGACCTGGTTCCTTACAGATCCGACCTGCTAGTAGACCCGTTTGCAGAACAGATCTGCTAGCAGGTCAAGCTTCATTTTCAGGCTATACCTAGCCGATTGGAGTCTGATTTACGCAATTCTCGAGTGTTGGACATGACAACCAAAGCTACACATCTATAGTAAGAAAAGGACACTGAGATCGAACGCAATTCTCTGTAGGTACACTCTTAACCATCTTCTTTTTTATTTATAGTCAGATATTACATTATGTCTAGATATTACTTAATTGATTGTCTAGATATTTTTTGCATTGATTGTTGAGTTGTGTGATTCTTCTGCCTGCATAACGAAGTAGAGTTAATTAGTTCTTTTGATTTACAATAGTCCATAAATATATATGCATGTTTAATCATTTAATAGATTAATATTTCTAGTTTTACCTTTCCTACAAATGATCATTTTATATTGGTGAACTGTTAAATTGAATTTTATTATGATTGATTTTCACAGATGTACATGTTTCACACCACTTCCTCTTTTTCCTATCTTCTTCTAACTCCCTCTTCCTTCTTCTACAGATCCAAACACATCTTCTCTCTCCCTTCTCCCATCCATGCTCGATGGGTGCATTGAGATTGCTACCCCTTTTCTTGTACATCCCTGATAAACTGTATAGATATGTCGGTGCTAGTTGGAGTTTCTATGTATAACTAAAGGTGAAGGAAATCAATACACTAGAGCTTCTTGATATGAGGTGATTAGAGATTACTTGTTTTCTCCTTTAAGATTTTTCCAAAGGAATTTGACAACCTTTTTACAAATAGTGTCATTAATAACCTTGTATATATAAAAGAGTACATAGAAGGATGTGTTTGGTACATCGGATGCAAAATTCCTTTTGGCATTACATTCCCAGGATTATAAATTTCTAGGCATTAGATTCCTGAGAATGTCGCATTGCACTATTTGGTATAATTTGAGTACTTTCGGGAGTCTAACATTCCCATACTTGGTACATTATAAAAAATCTCACAAATTTATTATTCATAAAATTACATTTTACACATTATTTATGTGAAAATAAAGACTAATATCTAAACACAACATCAATGACATCTAGGTAGTAGCAAAAGTTGACTAATTTAAAACATTAAATGTCACACATAAATAAATAAATAACCCGTGTCACTATTTTTTCGAGAATTTTCATAACACTAATTAACAAATTATAAAAATTTCAAAGTAAGGACTACAAAAAATTAATAAAATAAAAGTTCATCATAACTAAAAAATATATATTCAATTTCTAACATTGAAGATCTCTAAAAGAAAATAACCTACTAGTAACTTCTGCATATTTTGAAACAAATATATAATAAAAGTCTACTCCATAAATTATTTAAAGAAATATTTCTATTTTACATTTTACCATTGACACCGTCTTGATATATTCAAATCTCATTTCAAAAGAAAACGCAAAGAACGTGTTGGTGTTGCTTGGAATTTTACCAATTATAGCTGCAACCTTTATCTTCTCTGTATTAGTCAAACACTTAATTTGCATTACATCTTTAAAGACCATATTCTCTTTTTACTGTCAATAGTTATATACTGGAAACATCCTACTAATTTTGCAATATTGTTACTGACATTTTAACAAAATTTTAGCCAAGTCTTGCTAAAAATAGAAAGGGGAGGAGTATACACTACTACCAAAGGGGGATTCGCGGCGGACTAAATCTGACGCTAAAGGTAAACATAATCGGTCCCACAGCCGATGCCTATCCAGGAGACGCGAAAAGTATGTACGTTCATGTTGGCTTTTACCCGACGTGAAAAAGGTATCTAGCATCAGTTCTTAAGAGAACCGACGTGAAAGTACCAATCTTTAGTGTCAGTTCCAACTAGACCCGACGCTAAAGGTCTACCTTTCGCGTTGGTTCTCTAAAGAACCGATGAAAGGTCTAACCTTTTGCGTCGGTAAGGTTCGGTTCAGTAATAGAACTAAACCTTTTGCGCAGAGCTGACACAAAAAGACTCTTTCGCGTCAGTTCTGCTAAAGACCTGACCCAAAAGATTTTATTTTTTAATTATATTGTTTAAATTACAAAAGTCACTGTACGTTTTACAGATATTAGTCGAAACAGATACAGAACTAGATCAATAATAACATTCACAGAAACACATATATATCTCCTCATCAAATACACATCCGCCATATAAATTCACCCAATACTTGCAAATAAACATTCACTTATATGGCCAAATACATGTAATATATACATACACACAATATATTTCCGAATACAAATCCAATAGTAAAACAACACATACACCAAATTGAAATATGTACCAAATAACATACATACGCACCAAAATAAGAGTGAAGAATATAACATTTATACTATACTCTGAAGCTTGTATATACAACACCATTTGTACAGTTTCTATTGAGATTTAATCATTTGTAATTAACAAAAAATTTATCATAAGTATCTGACTTATAAATAATGCAGAAACTAATTAAAGTATTAACAAAAGTACTTACTATTAAAATAATATAAACAAATATCCTCCCACTCCTTCGAATTTCATTCATTTCATTTTCTGTACATGTTTTTCCGAAATTGAACTGCAAACTTTGAAATATTTTTGTTAAATTTAATACTTAAAAAAAATCAGACGGACAGAACTATACATCATTTGGAATATCATTCAATCGAAAGTGGATAATATCCGGCATTATCCGCAAAACATAGTATCCACACTGAATTCTATCAAATTGACGAGAACACTACAAGAAATATGAAAAACATATTAATACATAGATACTTAAAACATTATTAATTTAAAAAATATTAAATACTAAATAATAAATACCTTAATAGTATGCCATTTAGGTTTTTGTGAAGATCGTATGCTTTGACTCTCACTTGTTCATATGAACATGGAGAGGGCCTTTTTCATAAATTTAGAATATTAAATATTAAATACTAACATTAATATGAAGATTAATTTTTTTAATAGAGCTAATAAAAAATACAAGTATTAGACACTTATATATTAATCACAGTCTTAATATGATCTTACACACGGCCCTACAAGGAATATAAACAATATATAGGATATTTGTGGGGGGTCAAAAACTCAAAATACCCAATGTGATCTATAAAAAAAATTCATATAAAAATAACCATTGAATTTTAATATAAACTATGAGTTACTTACCCCGTATTATGTGGCACAAAAAACAAAAGCCCAGGTATGAATTCTTACATTGTGTTTGCGATATATTTTGCCTTTACAACTCTATCACTAGCCTTTGAATCCACGGTAAAGGCGGTAAAATTTGGGCAAATAAAACCATAATCTTGAGTTATCTCCGCTTCAACATATAAGTTATACAAAAACCTAAAAAATATCACAAATTATCAATTACAAAGCAAAAATATTAAACTTCAAAAAATTAATAAACATTAATGACTTACTTAATATTTAAACAGAAATGGTAGACCCGCTGATCTCATTTTTGGATCCAAATTGCGCAACTCATGCTTGTCGATGTTTATGTGATCATGTCTCACGATTATTTCCGGCATTGGTACGAAAATTGTGTAATCGTCTCTTATCACAATCATAAATATCTCCAATGCTTTGAATTATGAGTTATCTTCGGCCCTAGAAAGCTGTGTTAAGATGGCCGACTTATAAGTGGGTTCTTTCTCTACAGCTAAAATTTGTGCCACCTCCTTCCTTTTAGCCCCTTGAGCTGTTGCCTATCGTGATATCATTGTTAGTAATCAAATTGTAAAATTAATACATGTACTTTAATTTTGAAAACATATTTGTGAATCCAAAATGACAAGTCTCCTTAGCCATGGTACATAAGTACTAATAACTTTACCGATGGTACTAATATCTTCGAGAGTAAATGGTAGCGGTGCAGCATAGTCTAAGATAGTGTGACAGACACTCTACAATAATGCTCTTTAATCAGCCGATCATGAAGTAATTGACAAATACTTGTAAATAATAAACAATATAAGTGTGCAAGTAAGTAAAGAGAGAGTAGAGTAAGTAATCACAAACACGATGATATGTTCTAAGGTTCGGGCCACTGCTTTACGTCCCTGTCTTCAACACTATGAAGGATTTTCACTATAACCAATCTCACTAGATCGTCAACTGTTACAAATTCTCACTAGAACTTAATAGACTCATAAATCCTCTCTCACGATGCCGCAACACCAACACGGAGCTCACTAGCTCACTTGAGGCCGTAACCTCTACAACTTTACAATAGAAGAAAATCAATAATCTTCACTTGATCACAAAAGGTTTACAAACACAATCCTATAACTAAGATGAGAAGGTGAAACTCTTTGGGATTGTGAAGTGAAAATGGCTTGTAAAGATGTAGAGGGAAGGCTCAAGCTAAAAGTCAAGAATATGAAATTTTGACTCAATAGAAAATCTTTTAGGAAAAAGCTAAAACTTGATGTAAACTTGTAAAAACTTGATGTAAACTTTAGAAATCTTATCATTAGGTTTTTCTAAAGTACCATTATTTATAGGGGATGAAAACATGAGGAACAAGCCAAAAGTGTCATTGGGAAAAGACCCAGAAAAAGACAAAACAGAACATAGCCATTGGGAAAAATCTAGAAGAAAATTCTTCTGTCGGTCGGCCGCCAACGGTCGGATTTCCGATCGTTAGGGATAGCGGTCAACCGTTGTTCCCAGCCAGGGAGTAAAACTCTCTGTCGGTCGACCGGGGCGGTCGACTGGGGACGACCAGAGCAAAGCTCTTGCAGTCGGTCGACTGCCGGGTCGACCGAAGTGCACAAATGCACTTTGGTGCATGTCTGTCGACCGTCTGATCGATCGACAGAGCAAAATTACTCTGCATACTGTCAACCGGCCGGTTGACCGACTTTTGGCCAAAAGCTAGATGTTAAAATCTTTTTGAAGTCGATCTTTTTCCGACAAAAGTAAACTTTGTTTCCAAATACAAAATAGAGTTCTAGGGACTTGATAGAACTAGTGTGTGATCATGGATCAATACAAAATAAGGTTAGAACTATATTTTCCAAAAACCCTTTTCTAAATTGAAAACCGATTTTTTCGAAACTCATTTTTCGGAAACTTGATTTTGAAAGCGACAAAGAGAATAGTCTTGAACTCTTTTCAAAAACATTTAGGAGTATGAAAGATGTATGTGTGTGTGTGTGCGTCAATTCCAAAAGTTATCAACCTATATCATCTGGGCATTAACAAACAACTATAAATCCTATCCAAAATGCAAAAAGCAAAATTACAAATCTTCATATAGTCTTCTCTTGTATACTTGATCCTTGCGCTCTTCTGTATGCTTAGGCTCTGGGATTTACATCTTCTTGGCTTCCAAACATGTGAGTTTTGTGATGGAGCTGAAATGCAACAAAGAGTTAACCTGAAACTTAATTAAACAAAAAAGTTAAAAATATAACTACATATATTTTGTTATCATCATAACTAGGGCTAATGGCCTTTAGGACAACACTAAGCACTTGAAAATTACTGCAACCCATACTACAGCCTATGCTAGCATATCAATCAATGATTAATGTTGTTTGAAAACTGTTAGCGAAAAAAGTGTCTATGTACCTCAGTGAGAAGTCATGCAAGGAATAATCAGTATATAATTACAGTAAGCTCATCGTTAACACATGTCACAAAGTGACATGCACAATATAATAACACACACCACCATACCTTATACACAGGTAGGGGTACTTAAGGTACACTTTCTCAATTTCATTATCAATTTTTTTCCATATTAGCTTTGTGTCTTGTCATTTTTGTAATCAAAATTTATTTTAGAACATGAATAACGTTGCATGAATCAAGTACCAATAGCAATCATGCCATCATGTCTTTGTCAAGACAAATAATCACCATATATCACTCTTCCAAGTAATTTCAAGTATAGGCTTCACGCAAGCGTTTATTCATGTCAGTTAAACTTTCGTGTTCATGTTCATATCCATGTTCATGTGTTCATCTCCAAGATTCCTATAGTATAGTGTATTTCTACGTGAACAAGATCAATCATGTAAGTTATTTGTCATCACGTAGCAATTTGTTCAAGTTTGATCCATATGAGTAGTTAACTTGAGACAAAATCAATAACGTGCGTGAAAAATCCAGTATCAAACATGTTTCAATTAATCTATAATCAAGTTCAGGATTTAAATTTAGAGACTAAAAATCTAATTTTGTAAAGATTTTGATATAGATAATATAAATATCAAATTTTACAAATTTCTATATGCAACAGTATTTTATTGAATGTTATACATGTTGAAATTAATGGAGTTGTAAGGGCTCACCAGCCCGGGGCACTTTCTAAAAATTCTAGAAAACAATTTTTTTGGGAAAGTGAAGATAAAGAAATTAGTTTCAAAATCTACACATTAACACTGTGTTATCGCCAAGTTTCACGCTAATCAGACTTACTGAGTGTGAGAAATACTTTTCCGAGATTGGTACATGTGACAGGGTCTGGACAAAATTCTGGTCCTAAGACTTTAAGTTTAATCTAGGATTTCATCTAACAAATGAGGTTAAAATCCAACAAAATTTTGTATACAAATTATAGACATGTTATTGAACGCCCCAATCTAACAGGTGCAGAGACGTTATTGTGACGTATATACGCAGGTCGAAAATACCCTCACGTATATATGCTAAGCATCAATACAAGCAAGAATCAGAGTATAGAAGCACGTGGTGCATTATACATTCCAACGTATGAGTACAATTACAAAGTTATCAGGCGAGTCTAGTGATAAAGCGCTGGACGCTAAACATGCCTATCAAGCGATGCTAAAATGGAATTAGATGCTAATATACCTCAGAGAGGTTAGGCGAAGAAGTAGAGCAATACGGGAATATAGCTAAATCGTGCCTGAAGAGGTTACACAATTAAGTTTGGCTCGCGACACACGGTGTAGCTAGTAAATCCCAGGGAGTTCAAACAAAGCGAAAACATAGTAAGTCGCGCCTCATGAGGCTATGCAATTAAGCTCGGCTTGCAACCACACAACTTAACTAGGCTCCTGGTGAAGCTAGAAAACCTAGAGTTTAATGCTCGAAAGCTAAATTGAAACTGCAGAGCGGTTAAGTCGGAAGGCTGTACGACCATGAAAGGTTGGCCATGCATGATATAAAGCAGAAATAAAATACAGCACAAGCATGGTATATGTACAAGAAATAAACTACCCTAGTACAAATATTCGTCACTGGTATGGTACATGCACAATCTTGGTGATTGAGACGGGAAAATAATAAAGAAATAGTTAAAGTTAGAAAGTCTTAGCCTCACCTCAATGTAACCGTGTAGCAAGTGCTAGACGGGTCGAACCACAGAGAAGGATGCGATGGAAGCTTTTCGGAACGAATTTTTCTAAAGTTAGCTTTAAAAAAAGAGATATTGATTATAAGAAATAAATTTAAGTAGAAAAAATAAGTATAGCCAACTAATCATCTACCACAACCAAACACTAGTCTATCAAGAATAAATATCATGTTGAACCTATAAAGATTAACCTTAGATTATTGCTTCAAATCCAAGAAAGAAAAGTAAGAAAGAGATTAAACCCTATTGGCAGTACACTAGATAAAACTAATCATTGGTTTATCAAAGTCCCAAAGTATAGTTTAAGAAAAGCAGTCTTAACATTAAACCATCAAAGCATCCAAGTATAAACCAAGAATAATTATTAAATAGTATAACATAAACCTAGTTTAACTCAATTCATGACTAGTGTTCAAGAATTACTTACCCTAGGGTTTTAAACATGCATAGAGTTCAATCAACTTTCTTCATAGATCTAGGTTTAGTTAGTGGAGAGATTAGTAAGCTACTAAGGAATTAGTTACATATAATTATAGTTGAATTTAGTATGGTATTTAAAGATTGCATAAAATAGATGAAACTAAAATAAAAGAAACAAAAATTAAAAAAAGTAAAGAGATTAAAAGAAAAAATGACCTTTTATTAAGTCTGTCACCAACTCAGTACAAAGCTTTCTCCTTTCTTCAAAGTAAAAAATAACTAGAAAAATACAAATAAATTCGAAAAGAAAGAGAATCTAAAAGAAACCCTAGACTTGAGCGTCTGAGAGCTGCCCTTCCTCTGTTGCACTGCAGGGATATTTATAGGAGAAAACCAGAGTGATTAGAAGCGTATGAAGATAGAAGGAGCAAAATATTTCTGAATTTGAATTCTCCTCTTATCTCCAAACTTGTTTTGACTTATCCATATAAATTCAATTCTGACCTACAACTTGTTATCATGTTAATCACTGAATATGGCTTATTAGATAGCTGAATTGGAACATGTGATCAACATAAGAGTTGTAGTTCTTCACGTCTTCTTTCTGGAGCATCTTGAATCACCAAATTTGAGTTTCTATATAGAAAGTTATGATTTAAATATTAAAGAGTGTCCAGTCTGAATCCGAATTAAATTCAGATTTTCTCCCCTTTATCTTCATCTTGTGGTGCAAGCAATCTAGTTCAAATAGAAGTCCATCTCTATCTTTAATTAGGATGATGATTCATCTTGTTCTATGTTTCTCCTCCTCTAAATTTGAATAGCAATTAGGAGTCCTACTTTTTCCTTCCTCCTCTTACCCTAGATTTTAAATTAATAATTTAAAATCTAAGTTTAGATTAGGTTAGATAACATAGAACCTTCTAAATTACTAAAATAAATCATACATGTGGGCTTGTGGGCTTTTTGGACTTTTGGGCTCCAATTGGGATTCATTTATTTATTCTTTAATTACTCAAGGCCTGCACAATACTAAACAATAAAACGTTACGTAGTAGTGCTTTATAAAATAATAAGTAGGGAAATATGATGATAAATATGCAATTTTGCTTATCACACCCCCACACTTATCTTTTTGCTCGTCCTCGAGTAAAAATGTCACGCCCGTTTTCCAAAATACGCTGAAGCGGAGACGCGACGCGAGTCGGCGACTCATATACGCAAGAAAAATACCTCATGTATACGCGCTAAGTCTTAAGTAACCCAAAACAAGCTATAAATCCTAACTGTAATAAATCATGATTACTGTAATAACACATATAAGCATCCACGCATGATATCATATAAATAAAGACAGGAATAACAACTGAATCTGATATAACGAGAATAAGGAAATAATTTGAAGGCAAGAAAGATAAGAATACTGAAATCTAATAGGGAGAAGCTCCAGCTCTTCGCGAAGCGTACGGTCTCAACGAACACCTGAACAATAGAAACAAAGCGTCTAATATCTGGACGTACAAATCCAGGGTCGTCAGAAAGCGACCTGGTGAGTGTGTGTGTAAAGGGGAGAGCTCGTGCATATAAACAATGTGCACAGAATAATAACAAGATAAACTGCAGTCATAAGATAACTAAATAACATGATAAACAAACAACTGAAGGATAACTGCATAACAACATGAATGAAGATATAAGACAACTATTACAACTGTAAACTAATAGTTGATGTCTAAATGTGTAATCTAGCATATGTCACTAGTCTGGTTGGTTATTATTAACCTAACTAATGTAGTACTTAGCTGTGTCCCATACCACAGCCATTTTCCCACATATCAAATAAAGTTATTGTTGTTGTAACTGCCTGCTAATGTAGTGCATGTGCTTTGGAAGGGTACCGTGTATGCCCGGTACCACGGTCTAACACCCCTGGCGCTGAACCAGGACAAGCCGCAAGGCTCTAATACTGAAGACCACAGCCCCACACGAAAAGACAACTAGTGTGGTGCCGTAATCCGGGCATAGCCCTGACAACTGACAACTGAATAGGTAGCCAGTACTACTTTGGTTCCCCATGGTTGAAACCCACAACTCGGTACCATAATAAGTCCTTTCAAAATACACAACATGCATCATCAGGCAATTACCCCTGTTCTCCGGATTATGGTGTCTTTTATTAACAAACAATCAATGTGATTTAATATGTAATAGTAACTGATATCTCTAACAACTAATGATGTCAATAATAGCTGATAAACTGACATCTGACAACTAATATCTGACATCTGAAATAGGATACTGGAGATATAGCCACTAACACAATAGTGTCACTAACAACTGGTAACTGATACAGATACCTGACAACTACTATAAACTCTGAAATATATCATATGATCACTAACAAATAATCTAACTAATAACTGATAAACTAATAACTGCTATCTGATAACTCTGAAGTACAAGATCACCGATATATCGAAATCTCAATAACTAAAATACCACATGTCCTGATACATATAATCAAATCCTTATATTTTAATTCGATCAAGATTATCACACACTCTCACTCTATCAAGGTCAATCACAGGATTCCAAAGTCAAATAACATATCAGATATATATCTAAGATCTATCAGGTCAGGCCAATTCAATCAATACCTATTCCTCAAAACCATATTCATCCAACTATAACCAAGATCATAACTAAGGGGTAATGTTCTCAATCCATAAGAAATCTAAGAACAGCAGTCAGAACTAGAGTTAGTCGACTAGGGTAGGAGCAAGTCGACTAGTATAGAAGGTTTTGGATGGGGTTATTTGACTAGCAAAAGGGATAAATCGACTATAAAAAGTGTAAGTCGACTAATAGAAGGGGTAAGTCGACTAATAAAAGTAATAATCAGCAACAGAGAGTACATAACTTTCTGAACAGACACCTAGTCGACTGAAGCTATGATAAGTCGACTAGTATAGGAGTATTGTCGATTATAGTAAGTGCAAGTCGACTATACTGCTTACAGTCAACAAACAGAGAGTCGATAACTTTTCTGAATAGTCACCAAGTCGACTAGAGGATTATGGTAAGTCGACTAATAGGAGTATTAGTCGACTAAAAGAAGGGCAAGTCAACTAATATACCTTCCTGTGTGTATGATCAAGGCTTTATAACAATTTCTTAAAATACACGAAGATGGTAGATATTACACTCATTATCATCAAGATATGTCATCAAACAATATGATTGAAAATCACTTCACATAGTATAGTTCTCTAACCTCTTTCAATGATCCATCACCCTCAAAATCAACATGTATATTCATTATAGGATTTATCACAGCTATATCAGTTACAAGGTCAAGTCCGGCCTATGGTATATCAACACTAGACCTAAGCTAATAATGACAATCTACCAACACATGAACTGATACTCATATATGCTCCTATCAACTAGATATGCAAAGTGTACAGTCAATGGCGTCATATGAAACAGTAGATGACATCATACTAGTCCAATATGTTAGACGGTCAAATAAAATGATATAGTTAACATGTAAACAAGACAGGCATCAATAAATAAAGAAAAACACAAGGGCGAACACTCACATACATACACAATAACCTACACACATATAATTATGTAGTACGCGTGCACTACATATTAATTTCCACCACACATATAAACACATCTATGAACACTCAATTAATTAAAGAGAGAGAGAGAGACACACTCACAGCATGGGGACGTTTGGGATGATCTCCGATGACGGTGGATCTCATGGACAACGCCGGTGGCTCGACGGAGGAATAGACGGCAAGGCGGAGGAGACCAGTGAGTTGCGGAGCATCGCGGAGGCTCACCGGAGGAGTAGACATCCTCGACGATGAGCTGTGGCACCCTACACTCAATGCCACTAAATGTTGCTGCGACTGCTGGTAGTGGCTTGCTGTTGCTGCCTGGACTGTGCGCCGGCCTGCCATGGGGAGGAGGAGCCATGGACCTTGGCCTGGGGATCTCAGCCTGAAGACCAGGGAGGGGAGACAAGCCTGAGGGAGAAAGGCAGGGGGCTTGCGCTGCTGTTGTTGCGGGTGTGCTATTGTCATGGAGGTGCTCTATTGTGGGACGAAGCCTGGCCTAGCGGAGTACGTGTTGGCTCAGCCAACGGAGGGTGTTCCAGGAGGCGCGCTGGCTGCTGTGGAGATGGGTGCGGCAAATCAAAGAGGGGGGAAATTGCATTGGCGGCTGCAGCATGTAGAAGATGGAGATGGGAATTAGTGATTAGGTTTAGGTTTAGGGTTAAGAGTTAGGATTATATATAGGATGGGTTATTGGGTTAATGGGTATAAGATCACCAATGGGTTAAGGGATAAGAGGCTAAATAAAAAAACACAATAATAACAATGATCAATAATAATATTAATACTAATATTAAAATAATAAATAATACTAACACCAATAATAATTAGCAATACTAATTACAATAATAATAATAACAACACTAATAAAAATAATCATCAATATTAATAAAACTACTAAGAAAACTAGTAGTAATAATAGTAATAAGTAATTAATATATATATGAAATAATGATAATAATATATAAAGCCAAATTACCATTTACTATCTAAAAAAATAATTTGCATATTTAATAATAATAATAATCACAAGAAGAAGAGCAATAAATTAAGTTGATTAACAAAATAATCAGTAAATCAAAATAAATACTTTAGGAAAATAAAATACAGTATTTCTAACTAGGGATCTTATAAAAAAATAAAGAAAAAGGAAAAGAAAGTAAAAACTAACCTATCCTAACTCACTTTCGTAGGAAACACGGTTGCACTTAGCACGTGCAACAAGCCATTAAACCTCTAGGTTACCCTTAGAGGACAAGTGTTGTCTCGTGAGGGTTTTCAGTGAATTACACCCACAAAATCCATAAAAGAAGAAAATGTTAGTGATTAAAAAAATTATTTTGAAAAAGGGGAGAAATATTTGAAGCATGTTTAAAGAAACTAAGCAATCTATAAGTTTTAGGATTATCATTTTATTCTTTCTTAAACTTAGTCTCTATACAATAATTTGTTATCATTTTAGATAAGGATTAAAATTGAATTTTTACATATAGTCTCTTTTGTTACCCTAAGTCATATACATCCTTGTGAATGTGACTAGGGATTCTTTAACTTGGACTCCCATGCCTCTTTATTATTTATATATATATATCTATGTATTTTTTTAATATGTATAACTCATCTAATTTTCTTTTGTATAAGTATCAAGGCTTCTTGAGGCCCTCATACCTAACTAATTAACTATTAGATGCGTTAGTACATATACTGATAATATTTCTTAGTTTTCTTAGACTTTCTAATTCACCCATGTAGCAAGCCTAAGGTCGGTGGCTCCCAAACCGATCGGTTTTAGGGCACCGAGAGAAAACACCCCACAGACTTAAGGACTCGAGTGAACTAGGCCAAAAAACCAGGGTCTTTATATATAAATCACCTTTAGGCGTGAATACTTGTTCTTTTTGAGGCATATGTATCCAGCTTAATTAGTGAACTCTATTTTTTTATTTATATTCTTATATTATTATATATTTTTTATAAGGCACAAAAGTCTTTGTCATAGAATCCTAGATGTGTAAGTATATTAGGTATGCACATTTCATTAAAATAAAAATCAAAATTAATTACTTATTCAAAATTTTCCTCCTATACCAAAAAAAATCCAACAATTTATTTTATTTTGACCAAGTTTTTAGAAATCCTAATCATGATTTTCCTAATTCTTAAGATTAACTTGGATTTCTTTCAAAAGATAAGTCAAAATATTGTTTCCGTTTTCAAATATATTTTTTATTTTTGTTAAATTGATATTAACCTAAAGTTATTAAGCTAATCATTATATTAGTCTCGTTAGTAAATATTTCTTCTTTTATTTTTTTCATTAATTTTTTTAAAGTCAAGAAAATGTTAATAATAATTTTTTTTTTTTAAAAAGACCTAAGTTATGTTAGATACCTCCCCCACATCTATCTCATGCATTATCCTCAATGTATGAATTAATGTATAGATGCATGAAAAAGAAGAAAGGGAAGGAAAATATTACATTAAGGTGGCGGTTCTGGTGGTAGTCTGATTGGTCCACGAAATGCGGCCATTCTAATTTGGGTGGAGTTCGGAGGAACCCACCAGAGACTTCTCTAATATAATCCACTAAAATGATGTATGTATGAATGATTTTTATTAAGAATTTTACCCCATCTAATTTTCAAATTTCACAAAAAATTTCAGAATCAATTTTATTAACACCCTTGTCCCAAAACAGAATGTAAAAAGATGGAATGATTGACTTAGATTTAGGAAGTACGAGAACAAATACTGACTCAGAAAAGTGACTTAGGTAAAGTAAAGATTCAGAGGTCAAGATTGGTTCAGGAAGTGGGTCCAAATCAAGAGGTTGAAACTCAAGTACACATTCTTTTTTCAACAATGGAATCTGACTTAATATTGGTGATTCTAGTTCAAGAATGACAGGTGTGGGAACCAAAACTGACTCTAAAATATTACTTAAGTTGGGTAACAAAACAGGAGTCAATATTGATTCAAGAATTTGAACTGAATAACAAATTTGAGAATCTAGGTCACATTTCTCATTGAGTTCAATTTCATAATAATGAGAACTTGCCAATTTGTCAATGAGACTTTCAAAAGTATGAAATTGGTCAAGTTCAATATAATGATCACAAAAGATTGGCGATTTAATTTCATGATGAACTGGCACATGATCTAATGTTAACTCGAAAAAAGATTGAAATCAAGTGAACACACCGGAGTCATTATTGAATCAGGGAGTAGAATTGAATCACCAAGTTGAGGTTCAAGATCATATTCATCAAGTTCAATTTCAGGAAAGGGATAACTTGCCAAAATGTCAATATAGTTTTCAACACTTGGAGTTTGAGAAAGTTCAAATGTGTGTGCTGAAATTGAATCTTGTTTTCCAAAATAAGATGATTCTTTGGCTCTAACAGAAAAGCGACATCAGAAATGGTCAAAGGGTGAGAATGAAAAGTTTGGACCATTATATCTATGTCATGATTATAAGCGATTTGAGCCAAGTCATGGCTTCAAGCAGCTTTTCATAGTCGATTGAGTTCATCGTTTTGTTGCGATTGGACTTGAAAAGATGAAGTTTTGTTTTGGAATTTGTGGTGAAATCATGAGTCTGTCAGATTTTGTGATTGTTGCTTGGACTCACGCATACTCATTTCCATGATTGATGGTTTTCTATTTTAAACTGATGGCACTGAGTATGAATCTTGAAAATATTATGGACAAGGTAGATAAGGAGGATAAATTGATTGAAAATTGGACTTGGGAGAGGTGAATCCCCATTGACTCTGTGAAGATTTGAAATTATTTTGAAAATTATGGTCATAAGACTGGGGGCATGGGTTATAGCGATTCAGATAAGACCACTCTGACACACTAAGTTGGTTAAAGTTATGATATGCCGGGTTGGTAATATCTGAAAAGAGGTCGGGATGTAATATGGATTACCATTAAAATTGGAAAATTTGTTGTTATAAGACATATCACCAAAAAAAAGCAAACAAATAAAAAGAAAAAAATCTAACCTAAGTTAGGGTAAACCTGGACCTAGACGACTCCTAATTTTAGACTGTCCTTAGGAGGAATATTGCCGACCTTAACCACAAGTTAATCGGCCAGGTAGGTGGCAAGGTTGGTGGGAGGTTATCCGTCAAAGATGTTCCGTAATTAAGTAACCACCAACCTTCGGGCTTTCGGCCCTTAATCCCCTTCCTAGACACCGATTTGGCGAGAGTTAATTTCGAACAACTTTCTCCTTCAGCCAATCTCCTAATGAGTCCGAGTTAACCTAAGGCCAGCTTCTAGTCAATTTTTATTTTAGGGTTAAAGTTGTGAGTGCAACAAAGATGATTTGTAGGCCAAGGAAGGGTAATAATGTCCCCACCTTATCTTGTTTATGAGTTTTGCACTTAAAGTGATTTAGTGCACGTGTAAAGTAATAGACAAGTATTCACTCAAAAGCAGTAAATCAGACAAGGGTGCTTCCTAATCTATATGCAATGCGAACATACCTTGTCGCCAGCAATCTTCAGCAGAAATTAAGAAATTTAAATAGACACGTGCCTATGATGCAAGAGTCTAAATTTTTTAATTAGTCAACTAATATGTTACTGTTAATTAATTAGCAGTATGCAGGGTGATCACAGAGAAAAATTATCAAAGTAGTAAAGAGGACTTTGCAATTTGTAACAACCTGCAAAGGATCAATTAGTAGTGATCTACTAATGCTGCGAAAACGCTGCAATTGCCGCGTTCGCGCGACGATTTAGTAGGCTCTGGTGCTCTGCCTTCTAGGGCAGAGGAATAGAGTAGCTGTATATACTTAGCTGCAGCTAGTTGTCCTGTTATTAGATCCTGCAAACAGAAAGAAAAATAATTAGATTTTTTTTTAGAGAATATCGTACCGTCCCCTTCCCGGCAACGGCGCCAAAATTGATTGAGACGAGAAAATAATAAAGAAATAGTTAAAGTTAGAAAGTTTTAGCCTCGTCTCAATGCAACCGTGTAGCAAGGGCTAGACGGGTCGATCCACATGGAAGGATGCATGGAAGCTTTTCGGAACGATTTTCTCTAAAGTTTGCTTGAAAAAGAGATATTGATTGTAAGAAATAGATTTAAATAGAAAAAATAAGTATAGCCAACTAATCATCTACCACAACCAAATACTAGTCTATCAAGAATAAATATCATGTTGAACCTATAAAGATTAACCCTGGATTATTGCTTCAAATTCAGGAAAGAAAAGTAAGAAAGAGATTAAACCCTATTGGCAGTACACTAGATAAAACTAAGCATTGGTTTATTAAAGTCCCAAAGTATAGTTTAAAAAAAGCAGTCTTAGCATTAAACCATCAAAGCATCCAAGTATAAACCAAGAATAATTATTAAATAGTATACCCTAAACCTAGTTTAACTCAATTCATGACTAGTCTTCAAGAATTACTTACCCTAGGGTTTTTAACATGCATAGAATTCAATCAACTTATCTTCATAGATCTAGGTTTTAGTTAGTGGAGAGATTAGCAAGCTATTAAGGAATTAGTTACACATAATTATAGTTGAATTTAGCATGGTATTTAAAGATTGCATAAAATAGATGAAACTAAAATAAAAGAAACACAAATTAAAAAAAAGCAAAGAGATTGAAAGAAAAAATGACCTTTTATTAAGTCTGTCACCAACTCAGTACAAAGCCTTCTCCTTTCTTCAACTCTTCTTCAAAGTAAAAAGAACTAGAAAAATACAAATAAATTCGGAAAGAAAGAGGATCTAAAAGAAACCTTAGACTTGAGCTTCTGAGAGCTGCCCTTCCTCTGTTGCTCTGCAGGGGTATTTATAAGAGAAAAATAGAGGGATAAGAAGCATATGAAGATAATAGAAGCAAGATATTTCTGAATTTGAATTCTCCTCTTATCTCCAAACTTGTTTTGACTTATCCGTAGAAATTCAATTCTGACCTACAACTTGTTATCATTTTAATCATTGAATATGACTTATCAAACACTGAATTGGAAAGTGTGATCAAGATAAGAGTTGTAATCCTTCCGGTCTTCTTTCTAGAGCATCTTGAATCATCAAATTTGAGTTTCAATAGAGAAAGTTATGAATAAAATACTAAAGAGTGTCCAGTCTGAATCCAAATTAAATTCAGATTTTCTCTCCTTTATCTTCATCTTGTGATGCAAGCAATCTGGTTCAAATAGAAGTCCATCTCTATCTTTAATTAGGATGATGATTCATCTTGTTCTATCTTTCTCCTCCTCTAGATTTGAATAGCAATTAGGAGTCCTACTTTATCCTTCCTCCTCTTCCCCTAGATTTTAAATTAATAATTTAAAATCTAAGTTTAGATTAGGTTAGATAAGATAGAAGCTTCTAAATTACTAAAATAAATCATGCATGTGGGCTTGTGGGCTTTTTGGGCTTTTGGGCTCCAATTGGGCTTTATTTATTTATTCTTTAATTACTTAAGGCCTGCATAACACTAAACAATAAAACGTTATGTAGCAGTGCTTTATAAAAGACTAAGTACGGAAATATGATGATAAATATGATGATAAATATGCAATTTTGACTACCTATCACTTGGGCACTCGGCAACATACAAATACAAGAGCCCAGGCCAATACAAAATACAAATGCAAGAGCCCAGGCCAATACAAAATACAAATACAATACAAATATAAGACAAAATACAAGTCGACCCGACGAAGCGGGGAAACCTAAAACGAGACGAGGACACTCGCCTAAATCTTCAGAAAAGCTGTGAAGTCTAAAATCCCAGAAACTCGCGCACGTGCCATAATATATTAAAAATAAATAAATATTTTTAGAGAGAAAAAGAATAAGAGAAAGGAGAGAGAAGAGAGAAAGCAAGAGAAAGAGGGAGAGCAAGAGAGAGAAAGAGCTAGAGAGAAAGAAAGAGCTAGTGAGAGAAAGAGATTTATAGAGAGAGAAAGAGAGCTAGAGAGAGAAAATCTAGAGAGAAAGGAAAGCTAGAGAGAAATTCTAGATAGAAAAGAGAGCTAGAAAGAAAATCTAGACAGAGAAAGAAAGAGCTAAAGAGAAAATCTAGAGAGAGAGAAACAGGGAGAGAGATGCGAGAGAGAGATAGTAGAGAGAGAGAGAACGGGGGAGTGAGAGATATGTGAGAGAGAGACAGTAAAAAGAGAGAGAATGAGAGAGAACATGGAGAGAGAAGAGGGGGGTTGTTCCCCTTGCTGCTCACACAGCCAGGGCCTCTGGCCCTGGCTACTGCGCCCTGGCCGCGGCCGCGCGGCTAGGTGGCGCAGAGGATGAGCGGCGACGGCCGCCGCCGGTGCTAAGGAGAAAGGAGGAGGTATTTGTGATTAAAAGGAGAAGAAGATTACGATGGTATTGGTGGATGTTGATTGTGTTAGAGAAAGGAGGATATGGGGTAATTGAGGTGGTGGATCTCGTTGGGATTCGCCGCCGACCTGGGGCTTCCAGAGTTAGGGCTCGGCCTGGTGATGGCAACCGGTTGGAGTGGATAAGAGAGGGGGAGAGAGAAGAAATTGAAGGGTGAAGGAGAAAGAGGAGGAGATGCATAAAGAGAATTGAGAGAGAGATTGAAAGTTAGAGGGAGAGAGGGAGAGAATTTGGAGGGGAAGGAGGAGGACGAGGGGTTAGCGTCAACGCTGGGGGAAGGAGAAGAAAGAAAATTGAAAAAGAAAAAGAAAGAAAAGGAAAAGATTAGGAGGAGAAAGAGAAGGAAAAAGGAAAAGAAAAAAGAAAAGAAAAGGAAAAAGAAAGAGGAAGATTGAAAGGGAGTGATGGATGGGTGGGGAAATTAAATAGAGGGGAGTGGATCGGTAGGTGGAGTGGGGGAAAAGAAAAAGAAAAAGAAAGAAAGTTAGAAAGTATGAAATGAGAAGATTTCTTAAAATAATAATATTATAATATTGTCAAAAAATATCGACTAGTTCAGAAAAATGCCCAAAAATACCCAGAGGAAGAAAATATCATCTTGAGGAATAATATAAAATCAATTTTTAGAAATAAAATCATTTTTTAAATTAAAAATTCTGAAATCTACTAGCGATACTGGCTGACACCAAATCCGATCGAGCTTTGATAAATTCAAAAAAATCTCAGAAAATACATTAAAATAGAAAATGTGATTCTAAAAAGCAATGTGAAAGCAAAATTTAGAAATCCAACTCTGATTGTACAATAAAAATTCTAAAATCGACTAGTGATACGATCAACACTTATTTTGAAGATTTTATAAAATAATTTAGAAAAATTCTAGAAAATCTTGAAAAATCTGAAAATATTGAAAAATGATGTTTGAAACTTAAATCGGTCAAATCTGACAACTGAAAAGACTAAATTAAGCAATACACTAAATCGGATCCGATGTTCAGACTAGGGCTGACTCCGAGTTCACAAATTCGGAATCAATGCAAAACGATCGCATAAATATTCATAAAACAAAACAATTACGGGAAGCAAATTGAAAAATACAATCAAAAAATTAGAATTCGCAACTAAGTACGTATTCTGGGAGTGGGGTGTTACATCCATCCACCTTACAAAAATTGCGTCCTCGCAATTTCGATAACGGGTAAAATGAACACAAAAGGGACAGGGACGAGAATTATACCAATTAAGATATAAATCACTGTAGGTAGTGCTCTTAAGTCGACTGAACAATAATCGGAATATAGACATCTTCTGCACTTCCTGTCGTATAAATTTTTGAACAATGTCAAATAATACTGACCCGGTATCGCTTCTTTATCTACAAGGAATGAAGCTATATTTAAAAAGTCTGTAATAGAATTCTCGATGTGTTGTATGCTTACTATTACTCTGGGAATAGACCAGAATACAAAATATAAAGAAAACCCTGATAATGCTGAGCATAAATAAAGAAGACTGATAAATAAGAATTCTAAATACTGGACGTCGATCACCCTGAAAGATATGACCAAGAATATAGAATACCCATAAAGAATCTCGAATACTGGCTTCTAAAAGATAATCTGATTGTAGATCAATTCTGAGAATACCCGAGCTTCATAGAGTTGGTCAAAGAGATAGAATACTCTAGTACTCTGCCGCTACACCTCCAGTCTATCCATATCTTAAGTTAGTATAAAAACTACGAAAAGTGAAATAGTAAAAAATGAAAGGGAATCAAGAATCGATGAAGAATGATCAAGAAGAAATAGATAACTCTGTAGCTGTAGTTGGATTGTATAACCAGGACTCATGCATTTCAGTTGCAAATTTTTTTACCATTAATTGGCCATATGGATGTACTGAAGATTGGAGAGCTTAGGCTTTGATACCACCCCGAAATGCCCCGATCCCGCAGGTAGGGAGACGTTATTCTGATATATAAATATACGTAGGTCAGAATTATCCTCATGTATATACGCTAAGCATCAGTACAGGCAAGAATCAGAGTATAGAAGCACGTGTTGCATTATATATTCCAACATATGAGTACAATTATAAAGTTATCACAGGATGTGACACAATATTACAAAAATATTACATCACCGATAGACGCAAAAGCGAGATTACAAAGAGATATACAATTATGAACTGTATAAAAGAAGGCTCAGAGTTATAACGGGAAAACTCTAGAGCCGAGCAAGGGGGCCTAGAAGGATAGGGCCTCAGACGGTCTACCAATGATCCACGCTACGGCTGCGCTATTATGATCAGCAACCGAGAGAGTCCACAAGCTCAAAGCTCCAAGATCTGGACATAAGGATCCAAGGGAGTCAGAACTCCTCAACGAGTGGTGTGGCGAATGCTAAGTGGCATGCAGGAATAAGCACACGTGTATTGATAAATTCAAACCAAAAGAGCATGCATTGAAAACTGTGTCCTGAGCGCAGGCATACATGAGCAGGCAGAGAGATAGTAAGTGATATCAAGCAGGAACATGCATGGTATAATATAATAAAATCAAGAGACTGGTGGAATAGAACACAAGTGATAAGGCAGGATGTAAGCAGCTATAATATAATGATAATCATAAAACCAGGAAATCTGAAGTAAAACCTGATGAAAGCAAACTCGACAAATCATATAACGAATTATTAGTTGGCATCTTTTATTATTATTACTTGTCCCAGATGTCTAGATATATGGACTAGTGTCCCAAAGCACATATATCCACATCTGAGTAAAGCAAGGTTGTTATTGGAAACCAACGAGGTATCAACGAACAATATTTACAGTTGGTCTCTACATGCCCAGGAACACGGTCCATGACGTTCCGTTACTGGTGTTCGGAATCGGCCACAAGGCCTAGGTGAGGGTCTTATTGTTTGCCCTTCTAGAAATTTAGCATGAGGTAGGGAGCCAGTGCTCCCCCGGAACACCTGGAGGCCCTCAAGTCGAGCTGAAAATTTTAGTTGTACAACATGCTTAATATCACTGTAAACACGACCATGTATTAATATCCGTAAGTTCCCCAGACCTAATGTAAGGCATCAAATTTTATGGTTTATTAGATAATTTCAGATTTTAGGAATGAGCATGAACATGTCAGGAGTATCAGGAGTACATGTGTATTAGGAGTACAATTTGTACTGGAATATATCAAGATAGAAACAAGATGTAAGGTCATCTTTCCATTTATGGTGATAATTATAATTGTCAGATATATCATGCCGAATGTCAGGTGATAGCATGACAGGAGGGTGATAGGCAGGTGAAAAGAGACAGCATGGTAAATATAACGCATCAAGTATAAGCATGTCAAGTGTTAACATATCAAGCATGGACATGGCAAGTGATAGAGTAATAGCTGAGCACAATCAAGTAGAGCTGAGTAAGCTGGAAGCATGGACAGCGAACAGTGTTTAGTCGCTAAAGCGCTTGGCGGAGTTTCTGGGACGACTCGGCATATGATGTGAGTAGAAAATCAGGCTGCATCCCGCCTAGGCGAGTCGAGTGATAAAACGCTTGGCGCTAAACATGCCTATCAGGCAATGTTAAAATGGAACTACCTACTAATAAACCTCAGAGAGGTTAAGTCCGGAGGCGGAGCAATATGGGGATATAGCTAAACCATGCCTGAAGAGGTTACGCAATTAAGCTCGACTTGCAGACACACGATGTAGCTAGTAAAACCCAAGGAGTTAAAGACAAGTGGAAACATAGTAAGTCGTGCGTGACGAGGCTACGCAATTAATCTCGGCTCGCAGCCACACGACTTAGCGAGGCCCCTGATGAAGCTAAAAAGACTAGAGTTTAAAGCCCAAAAGTTAAAGTGAAATCATAAGAGCGGCTGAACAACCACGAAGGGTCGGCCACGTATGATATAAAGAAGAAATAAAGTACATCACAGGAATGGATATGTACAGGGAAATAAACTACCCTAGTACAAACATTCGTCACAGGCATGGTATATGCACAATCTTAGGCACTCGGCCACATACAAATACAAGGGCCAAGTCCAATACAAAATACGAATACAATACAAATACAGGACAAAATACAAGTTGACCTGACGAAGCAGGGAAACCCAAACGAGGCAAGGACACTCATCTAAGTCTTCAAAAAAGCTATGAAGTCTGGAATCCCAGAAACTCGTGCATGCACCATAATATATTAAAATATAAATAAATATTTTTAAAGAGAGAAAGAGAATAAGAAAGAGGAGAGAAAGAAGAGAGAGAAAGCAAGAGAAAGATGGAGAGCTAGAGAGAGAAAGAACTAGAGAGAGAAAGAGATAGCTAGTAAGAGAAAGAGATCCAGAGAGAAAGAGAGAGCTAGAGAGAGAAAATCTAGAGAGAGAAGGATGCTAGAGAGAGAGAGAAAATTTAGAGAGAGAGAAAATTTAGAGAGAGAGAAAGCTAGAGAGAAAATCTAGAGAGAGAAAGGAAACAGGGAGAGAGAGATGTGTGTGAGAGAGAGATAGTAGAGAGAGTGAGAGAGAACTGATGAGAGAGAGAGAGAGTAGAGAGATGAGAGGGGAATGTTACCCCCTGCTGCTCATGCAGTCAGGGCCTCTGGCCCTGGCTGCTGCGCCCTGTCCGCGGTCGCGTGACCAGGTGGCACTGGGGAGGAGTGGCGTTGGCCGTCGCCGATGTCGGAGGCCAGGGTAGTCGTGGGCTGCCACAAGGAGGAGGGAAGAGGTGTTTGTAATGAAAAGGAGGAGAAGAAGATGACAATGGTATTGTTGGATGTTGGTGGTGTTAGAGAAAGGAGGAGATGGAATGATTGAGGTGGTGGAGCTCATCGGTGTTCGCCACTGGCCTGGGGTTACTGGAGTTGGGGCTCTGCCTGGTGATGGCCACCGGTTGGAGTGGATGAGAGAGGGGAAGAGAGAAGAAATTGAAGGGTAGTGGAGAAAGAGGAGGAGATGGAGAAAGAGAATTGAGAGTTGAGGGATAGAGGGAGAAAACTTGGAGAGGGAAGGAGGAGGAAGATGGGTCTGCTTCGACGCCAGGGGAAGGAGAAGAAAGAAAAATGAAAAAGAAAAAGAAAGAAAAGGAAAAGGCAAGGAGAAGAAAGAGAAGGAAAAAGAAAAAAAAAAAAAAGAAAGGAAAAAAAAAAAGAGGGAGATTGAAAGGGAGTGATGGATGGGAGGGGAAATTAAATGGATGGGACTGTGTTGGTTGGTGAAGTGGGGGAAAAGGAAAAGAAAAAGAACGAGAGAGAAAGAAATGAGAAGATTACTTAAAATAATAATATTATAATATTGTCGGGAAATATTAACTATTCCAGAAAAATACTCAAAAATACCCAGAGGTAGAAAACATCATCTTGAGGAATAATATGAAATCAATTTGTAGAAATAAAATCTTGTTTTCAAACTAAATATCTGAGAATCTACCAGCGATGTTAGCCGACACCAAATCCGGCCGAGTTTTGATAAATTCAGAAAAAATCTCAGAAAATGCATAAAGTAGAAAATGTGATTCTAAGAAGCAATATGAAAGCAGAATATAGAAATTCAACTCTAAATGTAAATTAAAAATCCTGAAATCGTCTAGTGATTTGGTTGACATCGATTTTGAAGATTTTATAAATTAATTCGGAAAAATTACAGAAAATCATGAAAAATCAAAAATATTGAAAAATAATGTTTGAAACTTAAAATGTTCAAATCTGACTACCAAAAAGACCAAATCGAGTCCTCGGTTCAGACTGGGGCTGACTCCGAGTTCACGAGTCCGAATCCAATGCAAAACTATCGCATAAATATTCATAAAACAGAAATAATTATGGGAAGTAAATCAAAAAATATGATCAAAAAATCAGAATACACAACTAAGTACATATTCTAAAAGCGGGGTGTTACATGTTATATTACATTGTATCAAAATTTGAGCTAATTTGGGCTTACTAATTAGGAATTATGATTTTTCAAAGTTGGGTAATGCATGACAGGTTTTTGCCTGGAGACCCTAACTCTAACCCCAGGGTTGCATCTACCATACAAGGTCGGGTTCTAATGAAATTTTATGAATATATTCTAGACTTATTATACCACGTCATTTCAAAATTTCAATCCATTTGGACTTATGATTTAAGAAGTAGGATTTTTTTCTTTTTAATATATTTACAGTTCAACCAGAACATAATGGAGTTAAAAATATTAAAACTGCATTATGACCCAAAAAAACTTTATTAAAAAAAAGTCAACAGCCACACTTGTTTTACAACATAGATACCTAAAAATCTTGAGTATTAGTTGAAGGTAGAAAAACACAATTACATTTGTATTGTTTGATGGACCATGTGCATTAAAGAACATCCTGAAAATTATAAATCCAGTCAAAAACGAAAGGGCATCTTTAACATTTGATACGAATTGCAACTTAAAATAAGAAAATAGCATCCTCCAAAACATGATGCCCAAGTCTATTGTCATGCCCCGCTTCTCAAAATATGTGAAAATATAGTCGCAACGAGAGTCGATGACGTATATAAGAGAGGAGAATACCCCACGTATACACGCTAAGCCTAAAGTAACCTAAACAAGCTATAAAAAATCTACTATAATAAATCAATATTACTGCAATATGACATATAAATATCTAAAATAATGATAGCATAGGAATGAAAAATAGAACAAAAGTCCAGTGTAGGGAATCAAAGGAACGACATGAATAAAAGAGAGTAACGATATACCGAGAAGGGGGGACCAAGTAAGGAAACTTCGACTCCTCACAACATGTGTAGTCACATCGAACACCTGAACAATGGAATAAAGCCTCCAATACCTAGATGTACAAATTCAGGGTCATTAGGAAGCGGCCCAATGAGTGTGTAAAATAAAAGGGAAAGGTGCACGTGTATAAAAAGTGTGTACATATGACTACAATACTGCTATAAAAATATACTGGATAAGATGTGACATGCAATAAAGTAAATAAACAGTAATATGGATAGCACACAATAAAGTATGTGTCAAGTCCGGTACACAATTAGGTGTCAGGGGTCTATATATATATATATATATATATATATATATATATATATATATATATATATATATATATATATATATATATATATATATTTCAAGTTCAGTCTACAATGATAATGTAAGATTCAGCTTTGTTATTAATTATATTAGCGAACACCAATTGCCACATATAATAGACTCATCCCATACTACGTCACTACACATGTCAATCAAGGTCCTATGTTAATGAAACTGATTGGTTGGAGACATTGTCTGTGTTTTAAGTAGGTCTCGTACATACCCAGGACCACAGCCTCACTTTCCTGGTGCTGAACCAGGCTGACCGCTAGGTACTCAGTAATAATAACAGTAACAGTAATCTCACTGTGATAATAGTAGAACAGTAAAAAGTACATATAGGATGTCAGTCATCCCGGGAGCCTTGTAAAAAACACATAGAGGGGGGGGGTGAATAGGTGTTATGCTAATCAAATGCAATTTTAAAAACAAGTTAAGATATATAATGCAAACGGTCACTTAAAGTAAGAAATTGAAGTCGAATTCCCCGTGAAGGGCTCTGGAACTTCTCCTCTTTGATTTCTCTAGATTATGAGTTGAGGTGTTTAATTGCTTCCTTGTTGATATGAGTAAAGACCGAAAATACAAGAAGATGAATTGAGTGCAATAATGAAAACAAGGCAAGTAGTAGCACAAGTACAAGAATGTAAAACAACAAAGAGCAAAAGGAAATCAATCGCAAACACTGGAGAATTTGTTTTAAGATACGAGCCACTGCTCTACGTTCCCGCCTTCACCACTATGAAGGATTTTCACTAAATCCACAAAGGGAACTTTCACACAGGAACCGTACACTCAGGGATTACAATTGGTCTACATAAGACCGGAGTACCCAACTCCAACAGTACTATCCTCACACAAAAGGAACCACAACTCAAGGAATACAAGTCTCTTGGTGATCTAGAAAGACCACAAACACTCTCTTACAACTTCTTAAAGAGTGGAGTATGTTTTTTGGCTCAAGAAGTAAAGTGAGAGAAAATTTTCAGTAGTAATAGTTTAGAAGACTTGAAAAACAACTGAAAATTTTTGCAATAGAAAGAACTTTGAAAATTAAAAGCAATGAAACACTTCTTCTCTTTAAAATACTTTAAACTTGGATATTTTTCTTGTTGAAAACCAAAGACTCATGAACCCTATTATAGGCAAAGGATAAATACCATTCATAAGTGTACCAGGTCATTAGGGGTGAGTTTAGCTACTTGGAAACAAGAAATAGCCGATGGAACCCATAAAAAATAAAACAGATCCCAAATAGAGTCGTTGGTGTCAGTCTGGACAGCTACCGGTCGACCGGCAGGCCACTTGGCAAAGTAGCCGTTGGCTCCGGTCGACCGCTCGGTCGACCTAAAGGCATGTAAAAAAGAGATTTTTGAACTGTTGGTCGATCGGGTTGTCGACCGGCACAAACCGAGAGTTAGTGGCTTGCAGTCGGTCAACCAGTCGGTCGACCGCAGGGGTTGACGATCGACCGCCCCGGTCAACCGACAGACGTACACAGCGTGCACATCCATGGCCATAAGGCCCGGTCGACCGGTCGTTCGACCGAGTTGGCCTGAAACAGTGACGGTCGATCGGCCGATCGACTGTTAAAGCCTGAAATAGGATATAAGCAGATTTTTGGATATGGAAATATTTTTAAAATAAATTTCATTGGTTTGAGGGTTAAGAAGCATGGTATAGGAGATAAAATACATGTTTAAACTTGATATAAAAATTTGAAAAATTATAAAACATGTATATCAACCAAACATGCGACAAAACCAATACTACCAAAAACTTGTATTTTTGAAAAGTATATTTTGTGTGTGTAACTTCTTGAGCACGTTTATCATATCCTTACTCTTTAACATATTAAAGTGTACCGGGGTCTAGGAGACTACAAGATCTTCAATCAGGCTTTTTCATTTACATTGTTGAGTTACTTGAATTCTTGATCCCGTATTTGAGTCATCTTGAGTCAACACCACCTTCCTTTAGGGAAGAAACATCTTGAAACCTAAGAACCCTGATATAATCTTAAACACTTAAACTGATTAGTACAGATAACTATATATGTTTTGTGATCATCAAAACTCTAAAACCGGGTGATTGTAACCTTGGGCCAAGAATCTCCCCCTTTTTGATGATGATAAAACATATGAGTTATTTAAAATATATATGGAAGGAGCTTGAAAAAGCTCCCCCTCAAATCATGCTATCTGTCAAGAATAAGAAACGAATATTATAACAAAAATGAATTGAAAAGTATGCATAAAAAAGAAATAATAACTCAAAAGTATTTCTCCCCCTTTTTGTCATGCATCAAAAAGAGTCAAGTCAATAAAACATGTTTTAAGAGTATTTGCAAAATTTTCATGAATCATAATACAAACATTTAATTCACCACATATAAATGAAAATCTATTATAATCTAATAGTTTAGTAAAAATATCCGCAAGTTGAAAATCGGTGGAAACATAATCAATTTTATTGTCACCTTTCTCATTATGATCTCTAAGAAAGTGATGCTGAATGTCAATGTGCTTAGTCTTACTATGTTGATTTACATTTTTAGTCATATGAATAGTACTAGTATTATCACAAAATATTTTAATATGATTATAATGCAAATCATAGTCAAGGAGAGTATGTTTCATCTAAATGATTTGTGTACAACAAGCCCTGGCCGCAACATACTCCGCCACGACGGTTGAGAGGGCTACATAATTTTGCTTCTTGGAAGACCATGATACAAGGCAATTTTCTAGAAATTGACAGGTTCCACTAGTGCTCTTCCTATCCACTCTACAACCCCATAGTCGACATCCAAAAAACTCGTCATGAAAAATTATCCGGTCTTCGGATACCACAAACCTATTCCAATGGTGCCCTTAAGATATCTAATAATGCATTTTACCACAATCAAATGGGACTCTTTAGGACACGATTGAAATCTAGCACAAAGACGAACACTAAACTAATATCCGGCCTACTAGCCGTTAAATATAATAAACTACCAATCATGCTGCGATAAAGTTTAATGTCTACATTTATACCTTGTTCATCCTTATCAAGTTTTGTTATGGTAGCCATGGGAGTTTTGCTTGTCTTAGCTCCTTCAAGCCTAAATTTCTTGATGAGTTCGTTCATGTACTTGGCTTGATTTATAAAAATTCCATCACTCCTTTGCTTGATTTGGAGTCCAAGGAAGTAGTTAAGTTCGCCCATCATAGACATCTCAAATTCCTCCTTCATGCATGATTCAAAATCTTTGCAAAGTTTTTCATTAGTAGATCCAAATATAATATCATCAACATATATTTGAACAATAAGAATATCATTTTCAACATGTTTAGTAAACAAAGTGGTATCGATTGTACCTTTAACAAAACCATTAGAAATAAGAAATGATGAAAGTCTTTCATACCAAGCTCTAGGACCTTGCTTTAAACCATATAAAGCTTTGTCTAGTTTGAAAACAAAATCTAAATGTGTAGGATCAACAAACCCGGGGGTTGTTTAACATACACCTCATCTTCAATAAACCCATTTAAAAATGCACTTTTGACATACATTTGAAAAAAGTTTGAAATCTTTATAGGAATCAAAAGCAAGTGTTATCCGTATGACTTCAAGCCGTGCCACGGGTGCAAAGGTTTCCTCAAAATTGATACCTTCGATTTAGGTGTAACCTTGGGCCACTAATCTAGCTTTATTCCTAACAACATTGCCCGACTCATCGAACTTGTTCCTAAAAATTCATTTGGTACCAATTGTTGGTCTATCATAGGGTCTATGGACAAGATGCCAAACTTCGTTGCGCTTAAATTGATTGACCTCTTCTTGCATGGCAAGCAACCAATATGAGTCGCCCTCAGCTTCGAGAATGTTCTTTGGTTCAAAATGAGAAATAAAAGCATAATGGCCACAAAGATCATGGAGTTTAGAACGAGTAGTTACCCTTTTTAATACATCTCCTATAATTAGATCCTTGGGATAATGTGGAGTGAATCTCCAATCCTTTGGAAGTGGTTGTGGTGGCTCCACTTTAACTTCTTGAACTTCACTTTGCACATCAATCTTTGGCTCATCTTCTTTTATAGGTGAATCCTTCAATGTTATCCTCTCCGTATCTTCACCTAAGAAATCTATTTCTACAACATTCTCAACAAAAATATTAGATTCCTCAAACTTTACATGTATAGATTCTTCAATAGTCATTGTATATTTATTGAAGACTCTATATGCTTTACTAGTGTTAGAGTAACCAACAAAAATAGCTTCATAAGATTTTGCATCAAACTTACCTGAATTATCATTAGTATTTAAAACAAAACATTTACAACTAAAAACTTTGAAATAAGAAACATTTGGTTTTCTTGAATAGTAGATTTCGAAAGAAGTTTTAGAAGTATTTTTGCAAAAGAAAACCCTATTTGATATGTAACAAGATGTGTTTATGGCCTCGGCCCATAGGTATTGAGGGAGACCGTATTCATTTATCATAGTCCTAGCCATTTCTTGAAGTGTTCGATTTTTCCTCTCAACTACTCCATTTTGTTTCGGAGTTCTAGAACAAGATAATTCATGTTTAATTCCATTTTCTTCACAGTAAGTGATAAAGGATTGGCTATTGAATTCACCACCTCTATCACTCCTTATTCATAAAATGAAGAATCTTTTTCCTTTTCAACTCTTTTCCTAAATGTTTGAAAATGTGAAAAGGCTTGATTTTTGTGTTCTAAAAAGAAAACCCAAGTAAAACGAGAAAAATTATCAACCAATACAAAAGAAAAATGATTCCCACTTTGACTTTTTGTTTAGTAGGACCAAACAAATGCATATGAATTAACTCCAAGGGTTGTGATGTCATGATATCCTTGATGGATTTGAAAGAGGACTTGGTTTGTTTCCCAAGTTGGCACCATTGCAAATGTGGTCCTTTTTAAATTTCAAGTAAGGAATACCTTTCACCGTTTCCTTGTTGTTTATTCTAGATAGATGGTCAAACGAAATATGGCCTAGTCTCCTATACCACAACCAAGAGTCATCATTGAAGGCATTCAAACAAGTGGCATTACATTGCATATTAGACATATGAATCATGTATACATTGTTTTCACGAAATCCAGAAAGTATACATGCATTAGTTTGTCTATCAAAAACATTACAAGCTAAGTCATCAAAAATTACATTAAAACCTTTATATAAAGTTGATTAACACTTAAGAGATTATACTTGAGGCCATCAACTAAAGCAACATTTTCAATCATAGGAGATGAACTAAGTTTAATGTTACCTATACCAACAATCTTTCCTTTGGAATCATCTCCGAAGGTAACGGTGCCACCTTCACGGTATCTTGATAGGGTTGTAAAGTTATTGATATCCCAAGTCATGTGCCTTGAGCAACCACTATCAAGATACCACTGCTCCTTACGTCTTTGAGCTTTGGAGTGTACCTACATCATATAACATAATTGTTGACTTTGATACCCAAATTTTCTTGGGTCCTTTAATGTTAGCATTACGAACCCAAACATGATTATTTGAGACATTTATTCTATCAAAACAAAATTCAGCTAAGTGACCCTTTCGGCCACAATAAGTGCATTCATAAATTTTACCATACATGAATGCATGATGAGTGTAAGGAATGTGATTGTTTGGTTTGTGCACATGTTTGGCATGATGAGAATGCAAAAGTTGTGACTTGTGAGCATGGGTGTGTGTAATATGAGTTTGTTTCTTTGGAATATGTATCTTAGGAAACATAGCCTCCAATCTAAATTTATCAAATTCACATTTCTTTAAAACTTCTCCCAAAGAGTTAATTTTATTCTTTAGCATGAAAATCTCATTTTTATCTATCAAAGGAACTTTAGCTTTACAAGAAATCTTATAAGCATCAAAATCTTTTATTAGCATGAATACATGTTTAGATGTTAGTTTTCATTAAAACTTGGATATACACTTGTACAACTAGTGAGTCACAAATAGATTATTATATGTTTATGTTTGAATGTTCATTTGTACCCATTAGATGTACTAATATAGTCTAGTTTTGATGATTCATACATTTTGACATGTATTCCATATTTTTGTGCATGTTTTTCATGTTTATATTTAAATTTTATGTATATGTCTATTTTGTCTAAACTATTAGTTATACATATACATCCTTGAGCCACTTGCCTTCATGCATATACTTTTGTGGATTCGTTCATGTTTGAATATGTATGTATACTCTAGTTTGTACAACACATGCATACACCTTGAAGGATTCTAGTTTTGATGATTTTCATGTTTTTTTGGAATTTCTTATTGAGCTTGATTGCCTATTTTCATGATGATATGTTTCACATAACTCTTATACACTCACTTTACTTAATGTGTTCTCATGATTTTATTTTTATGAGTATGATATGTGCCTTATAGATTTTGAGTGTTGATGATCGTGTGACTTACATGTTTTTCATGAAATATATTTTTGTTTTATTCCTTACTTGAAGGATTTCATATTAGTTTACAAGTTTATCATTAAACTAGTTGCGGTATTCTTCATATGGTAGAGTTTTTTCAAATATGTTATATTATTTTCAAACTTATTTTTGAAAACCCCTACCCTTCCAAGGGCGGCTGGTTGGGCGACCATGCCTTATATGCTCAATATTGAAAATCTATTTAAAACATATGCATGAAATGGGTGGTAGGAAGTATGAGTTACACTCTTGATCTTATTTTGCTTTCAATTGATATCATTGTATCTTTTCAATTGGTATCACTATTGGCAATCTTTTTGTATACTCATATATATTTTTATATATGTATGCTTAAACTTCAAATAGTATCAATTTTGATTGGTATTCATTTTTTCATACATATATATGTATTCTATTTGTGCTTACTATATCTCTATATCTTTGAGCACAAATTTTGGTTATGCTAAGCTTGATTCCTTAAATGACTATTATATTTCAATTGATTGTTTTTCAATTGGTATCTAATACAAGCTTATGCATCATTTTGTTTGGTATTTCATAAAGGGGGAGAAAATTCATATTTCACCATTCAATTGGTTTTGTTTACATTTGGTATTTTACTCCCACAATTTATGTTGAAAAATGATTGAAAAATGATATTGATTTTTTTTGGTATCATACGCTCCTAATGAAAATTGTTTTCAATTGGTATATGTTTTCATTATTTTCAATTGGTATATGCTTTCATTATTTTAAATTGGTATATGTTTCATTATTTTCAATTAGTATATGTTTCATTTTCAATATTGGTATCAAACACATTAAATTGAAATTATTCTCTATTTGGTATCTCTATTGTAAAATGAGTTTAGTGTTTAACCAAAAAGATTGTTTATGTTTTTCAGATTGGTATCAAAAATGTAAAATATTTTCAATTGGTACTAATTTTTACAATTGGTATCAAGATTACCTATATGTTTACATCTTTCAATTGATATCAAAATTTTTTGGTTTGGTTCTTCAAAATGTTTTATGAACTTTCAATTGATATGTTTTATTTATTTTCAATTGGTATCATGATGCACTAAATTGATATTTTTTTCAATTGGTATCCTTGTTGGCCCAAAGGCCCATCACTCTAGTTTTGATGATGATCAACTCATGTAGTTATAGTACTAATGATCTTGTATTTAATTAGTCTTAGATTTATGATCAAGATGTTAGTTGGTGTATAGCTTCAACAGAGGATTTAAAGTCAGTTTTTGGAGCTAGCACGGTTTGATTCAAGAGCTTGTGCATCAAGACCATATCAAGTACTCAAGAGGAGTCTAGCTCGTTGGATCAAGTTTGGACCAAGTCAAGAAGAGGAGAAGACTTCAAGTGAAGACTTCAAGAAGAAGACTTGTGTCTAGGTTTGTTTTTATAAGATTTTATTTTTAGATAAAATTAAAGGATAGAATTGTTGGTGGATTGCACAAGTATATCTTACATACACACACTCTTGATTTAGATGAGTTTTCATAAAAGAATTTTTATTTTGAAAAAAATACAAATGGGTTTTCTTTTTGGAAAAATACTGGTTTGGTTTTTAGAATTCAAAGTATATATTTTTAACCAAAACCATATTTTGTGCTTAATGTCAAAAACATAGATATTTTATCATGTATGTGTAGTGGATCATATCCTTACACTCTATGCTTTAAAAGTGTTTAAAATATCTTGTTTTTGTATTTGGAGAAGTTTTGGAAAAATCTATTTTGAAAAAATACAGATTTTGTTTTTTAGCCAAAATTTCTAAGTTACAAAAATAATTCAAATTGTTTGTAACATGTCTTGATTTTGCTCAAACATGTTTGATTATCAAAGTATAATATTGAAACTATTTTTGTAGATTTTTCGTGATTTTATGGGATTTTATTTAAGCTAAAATGATAACTTTTAAATCCCTAAAACTGACCTGACCTGGCTTCTGCCGGTCGGCCGGATCAGTCGACCGAGCTAGGAGTCGGTCGACCAGGACGGTCGACCAACGTGCACAGAATGTGCATGCCAAGTCTGCTGGAGGGCCGGTCGACCGACCCGGTCGACCGCTAGAGAGCTTCTGCTCTCTGGAAAGCCCCAGTCGACCGGGCCGGTCGACCGGTAGAGAGCTCTGCTCTCTGTTCCAGGCTGCGGTCGACCGGGCCGGTAGACCAAGGCTCCAACGGTCAGAAATCTGACCGTTGGCGGTCGACCGGGCCGGTCGACCGTCAACCGCCAGGGCTGAAAAAAATGCCCCAACGGCTAGTTTTTTCTAGCCCTATGAAAGGAGGGCTTTTGGGACTGTTTTATATAAGTTTTTTGGAGAGGTTTTGTGCCAGTTTTTCCAAACCTATTAGGTGTTTTTTCTCCACTTATTTGAGAGCAAATATTTCCAATTAAAAGTAGACTTTATCAAGAGTTTTCAAAGTGATTTCTTTGAGTTTTTCACCCCACATTTCATCCTTATTTTTCCACAAACACTTGAGCTATCCATTGAATATATTCATCCTATAGGAGTGTTATTGTGAGATTGTTTTTAGGTGATCAAATTGTTGTGATCACCAAAGACTTCATCTTGTTCTTTGAGGAGGCGGACTTGCGGGTTCGCGGTGTTTCGAGTTCGTGTGTGAACTCTTTGTTTGAGGTGCGGCCTCGGCGAGCTTGTGGGCTTGCGGTGTGTTCGGGACTAGAGAGTCCAAGAGTTCTAGTGGGAACTCCTTGTAGGTGTTGCGGCACCGAGTGATCCAGTGGGATCGGTTTATAGTGGAAATCCTTCAAGTGTTGAAGGCGGGGACGTAGAGCAAGTGTGCTCAAACCTCGAAACAAATCTCCCGTGTTTGCGATTGCTCTCTCTCTATCTCTTACTAGTTTATATCTTGCATGCTTATATTGCTTTCATCTTTAAATGCTTGATATATATTTGTGTTCACATTGTTATATGCTTGGGGTTTGTTTGCTAACACTTGTATTCAACCAAGAGAGCCAACGCGGCACCTTAACTCTTATTTAGAGGAATCTTGAGGAGTTAGTCCAGAGCCCTTCACGTGGAATCCGGCTACACTCTTGTGTTATATGTGGTGTTTAGTTTAATAAATTTTAATTCCGCATTATTGACCTTTAGATTAGCTCTTCACCTATTCACCCCCCTCTAGGTGATTTACAATCCTAATGTTTGTTTTGATTTCACCCCTTGTTGATTTTTGTTTCGAACAAAAAGAGGGAGAACATTGTTTTATTGTTTACTTTAACCCCTTTGTTGATGATTGACAAAAAGGGGGGAGAAGTATTTGAGTATATATGCATGTTTATTTATAAGTTTATATCAAAGTTTGTTTCATATAGGTATCAAGAGAGTTTGTTTTATGTTTTGTTGATATTGGTATCAAGAGCATGGATATTAGTATCAAGAACTGTTTTGTTGTTTTGTGTTATTGGTATCAAGAACTTTTATTAAAATTTTTATTGTTGGTATCAAGAGCTTTCATTGATTATCTTTTAATTGGTATCAAGAGCTTTTATTGATTACTTTTTAATTGGTATCAAGAGCTTTTATTGATTATCTTTCAATTGAAATTTTTATTGGTATCAAGAGCAATTATTTAAAGAACATGTTTATTTTAAGTTTATATTTTCAATTGGAACATGTTTATTTTAAAAAGGGAGAGAAGTAATTTATTTAAAAATTTGTATCAAAAGCATGTTTATTTTATTGTTTTATGCATGTTTATACATATTCATGTTAACATTCGTTGCATATCTTATTGTTTATTGCTATGCATGAGTTAATGGGTGCTTCTTTGAAGCTTAACTTTAATTCATGCATATATAACTCCATGAGTTTTGTCATCATAACAAAGGGGGAGATTGTTGGCCCAGAGGCCTCCCACTTTAGTTTTGATGATGATTAACTCATGTAGTTATAGTTTACTAATAATCTTGTGATATTTAGTTTCAGATATTTAACCAAGATATTAGTAGGTGATTAGCTTCAACAAAGGTGTTTTGGAGCTTTCACATGATGATTTAAGAGCTCGAGCTTTAAGTTCATATCTAGCACTCGTTGGAGTCAAGCTCGGGGAATCGCGTTTGGATCGAGCCAACTTGGAGACGACGTTCTACAAGAAGGCTTCAGTTTGTTTTAGTAAAGTTTGTTTAGATCCATTGTAAAAAGTTAGATAGTGTGATATGCTCAAGTTCACAACACACACACGTTTCATGTTTTGGTTTTAATTTTCAGTTTAACCGATCTTGGTTTTCATGTATAGATAGAATCAAAACAAGTTTACATGGTTTAATGTATATTAGATTTGATCTATATACATCTATGCTTCACATACTTAGAAAAACTTATTTTGATACACTATTCATGTGTTTGGAGTTTTGTATTTAGACAAAACCTATTTTTGGATTTAATGTCAAAAACATAGATATAATACCTTTCATGTATATTGGATTCTATCCATATACTATATGCTTCAAAGTTGTTTAAATATCATGTTTTGTATTTACATGTATTTTGGAAAAATCGGATTTCCATTTCAAAAATACAAGTTTTGGAAAATACAGAATTTGGTTTAAGGCAAATTTTCCAAGTCATAAAAATGGTTCAAAATGTTTGTAACATGATTTGATTTTTACTCAAACATGTTTGTATTTCAAAGATATAACAAGAACTAATTTTTGTGGAATTTATGTGATTTTATGGGATTTAATTAAAGTTAAAAAGACTAGGTTTTATATCCTGAAAATGTCCCTGCCAGGCTCTGGCGGTCGACCGGGATGGTCGACCGGACCAGTGGTCGGTCGACTGGACCAGTCGATCGATGTGCACAAGACGTACACAAAGGCCAAGTGATTTGGCCGGTCGACCGAGCGGTCGACCGACTGAAGTCAGCCCACTCTCGGGTGCGGCCGGTCGACCGGGCGGTCGACCGTTCACTTTGGCCTGGTCGACCGGGCGGTCGACCGGCCAGAGAGCAATTGCTCTCTGGATCTGGCACGGTCGACCAGAGGGTTCAACGGTCACATTTTTGACCATTGGCCGGTCGACCGGCCGGTCGACCGGAAGGGCAAAAATGCCCTTTTCAGCTGCCAACGGGCAGATTCCAAATGGGGTTATAAATACCCCCATTTGAGTTAGTTTTTAACAAGAATTTCAAGAGCTAAATTTCTCTCATTTACAAGTGTTTTAATACAAGTTTTCAAAAGAGATTTTAAGCCAAAAGATTTCATCTTTTATTTGTTTTAAAGGGTTGGAAAAATCAAGAAAAGGAGAAGTCTTTGGGATTGTTTTTTATCTTCATTTTTATATCAATTCTAGAAGTTTTTCTAAGAGTTTTTCTTTGAGTTTTTGATTTCCAAACTCTTTATTTCTCACACTTGAGCTTATCATTCTATCATATCTATAGGATCTTTGTTTTAGTGAGAAAATTTGTTTGTGGTTGTTAGACCACCAAGTTGTAAACCTTCCATCTTTGTGATATCCCTCTAGTGAGAGGTGATTGAGTTGAATCCCTCAAGTGTGAGGTGATAGTGGAAGTGGTATTTGGCTCCCTCTAGTGAGAGGTGGAGATTGTGTTGGAATCCCTCAAGTGTGAGGTGATTGATTTGTTGTTGCTTTATGCCTATCCCTCTAAGTGTAGAGGTGATTTGTTTTGTGCCTTGCCTCTAAGTGTAGAGGTTGTATTTGTTGGAGAGAGGAGTTGTGTACTCCCAATTGTAATTGTCCTAAATCCTCAATAGAGGTTCTCTGTGTGGGAAGTCCTGTGTGGACGAGTTAGTGAAAATCATTCTGTGTGAAGGCGGGGACGTAGAGCTGTGTGCTCAAACCTCGAAACATATCTTAGTGTTTGCGTTTGATCCACTTTCTCTAACTCTCTCTCTTACATTGTGCATTGATTCATATTGTCATATCATATACATGCTTGGTTATTTGTGTGCCTCACTTATGTTTAACCAAGAGAGCTTCATATAGCACCTCAACTCTTATTCAGAGGAATCAAGAGGAGTTAGTCTAGAGCCCTTCATCGGGAATTCAGCTAAACTCTTTGGTTACACTAAGTGTGTTGCAATTAAGTTTTTAATTTCCGCATCATTGTTCACAGATTAGCCGTACACCTATTCACCCCCCCTCTAGGTGTACTTTCAGTTTAAAGATGTATTAAGTTTATAGGATTTATATAGATTTTATTTTCTGATTTTTATTGCGTTTAAGTGGTTAAAAGCATGAAAATCCTTTAATGGGTCTGAGTGTTACAATATCGGGTTTTAACTTAGAATGAAGTGTTTTAGCCAAATATGTCTAGTAACTGGTACCAAAATTTTACAACAGATTATAGAAGTCATCTAAATTTTTATTCCTATTTTTTATCTATTTTTTTAATTTTAATCTAATTATTTTAATTATTTTTCAACAGGTTAGCGGGTCCGTTTTTGTATTCGAGTCGGGTTCAAACAAATTAGAACCACAATAAGTGGGCTGGACTGGTTATGGGCCTCGCTGGACTTGGTTTCAGAATTTGTTTTATTTAGTTTTCTGGCTCTGTGGGCTTACTGTTTTACAATCAGCATAGGTACCGCTCTCAGGCTGGTCGAGAGCGGGCATAATAATATTTTTTTATTTTTTTTAACCATGGCTGGCCTAGTGGCGGCCCAAGCCACTGGGTCTTGGTCTTACCCGGGTGCGGGTCTGTACCCGGGCCGGGCCTGTGCCCGGCTGCACATGCCTATTTGGGTTTGTGCAGAAGAGCTACTCTTGGCCTATAGCCGAGAGCAGACTACTGTATATGTATCTGTGTGTGTATGTGTTATATAACTTCAAAAATTCTTTTAAAAATTCTACATTAAATGGTGTATTATTACACTATCCTATATATTTAATTTAGATTACTGTGGGGAGGTTCTTGATGAAAAATAGAATCATGGAAGAAGAAATCTAAACATGGTATTTCAATTTTAATAAATATTAATTCGTACAAATTTTTTTATTTGGATCTGTGGGTGAGATTTTAAATTCATGAAAGAGGAATTTAAACAGGATATTTTAATAAATTTTAATTTCATATAAATTATTTTGTTTAGATCTTTGGATGAGATTAAATTCATAAAAAGAGGGATTTTAATATGATATTTCAATAAATTTTAATTCATACAATTGTTTTATTTAGATCTTTGGATGAGATTAAAATTCATGAAAATAAGGATTTAATCATGATATTTCAATAAATCTTAATTCATATAAATTATTTTATTTATATATTTAGGTAAGATTCTAGATGGAAAATTCGTAAAAAGGAGCTAAACATTATAAATAAATGCTAACTATGCTTTACTTACCTTGATTGATCCTCGTAGCCTACTCCTCAGTTTTCATACTACGAGCACGTTTCCCAGTCACGATGGATTCTAAGGAGAGAGGTGAAGGGAGAATGAATAAATTTGGATCTGAGGTTCTTTCTTTTTTTTTATTTACTTGAGAGGAAGAATAAGATGGATCATGTTAATTTATTAGGTTAATATTTTAGGTTGGGATTTTTAGCATATAGGTTACAACAAATAAGTCAAGCTATTAAGGGAAAGATCAACAAGGATCTTATGAGATCTTTTAGTTTGAATTTGAAATTTGAAAATTGACTTTAACTTGATCAAATAAGTTAGATCACCCACATAACCACACGCCAATGTGGCATTATGGTTTGGGTATTAGCATTTGATGCAGGAGAACTTAGATTCAAGCCATGGCTTTAACAATTTAAATAATATTTACTTATTTATTCATTTTTTATCATTTTAAATTATCCATTTAGGTGTTATGAAATATGAATATGGGTTTATTGCATATGGGTTGGCTACTGGGTTTGGTTATTGGGCTACGTTGAATTTAATGAGATAAGAGAATAGAAGTGGAGAAAAAGAAAATATGGGCTAGGGCTTTGATTCATGGCCGTAGGGAATAGAAAAAGAAAAAGAAAAAGAATAGAAAAGATGAATAGGATTGGGCTTGGATTTGGGCCAAAGAAAAATAAACAAAAAGTTAGGGAAATATGGGAAAGGGAGTAGGCTCACTTATACACATGCAAGATACAAAATAATATTAATAACATTACCTCTTAATAAAAATCATAATAAGTTATAATAATAGTAATTAATAACTATTTGTAATAGTAACTCACACAATAATTAATAATAATAAATAAATGTACATGTACATGTTAAAATACCAGTATGTTTTATTTAAGCACTGTATTTCAAAATAGAGATATTACACTTGGTCTTATAATAAAAAAAAACTTTAGCACAAGTTAGAATGAAAATCAGTAATTACCAATGTGACAAATATGCTATATACCCATCTGTTGAAGGATCACAATCAACTGTTTTAATCAAATGAAATATTTATGAAATTTTAGCATCAGCCATCCAATATGATATCACGCTAGGCGTTTATTGAAGATGAACCAGCAACATCGTTAGTTTAAAATAAAGGAAGGGAAAGGGAAATTACCTTTTTATGATTAAATTCCAATGCTTAATTGGGTGATGACCTCCTTCTCCCATTTAGAGTAGATTGATTTTTAGGGTTTATGAATTAATGTTGTGTATATTTGTAGGTGATAATGTTTAGGTTAAGTTTGATTGATTTTTAGTTGGAATTTAGCTGTGCTCAAAAATTTGAATGCTTATCTTTTAGTTTTTAATTGATTTGGGTGTGTTTAAGAATAGGGAAGGATTTTGCATGAATATTAGAAAATGATTTTCTTTTTATTTTATCTTTGGGTATTCATGGATTTAAAGAAATAAGGAGTTAAGAAGAATAATTCTATTTGGGTTGGGTTTTTCATTGGATTTGGGTATGACAACCTAAACTCTATTGAATAGTAATTTAAGTTTTGGGCTTATTAGGTTGGACTTGAGCTTAGAATAAAGAAAATTGAGAAAGAAAATAAGTAATTAGTGTATGGGCTCAGGTTTTGAGCTCATTAAAGAAAATTGGAGAAAAGAAAGAAAAGGAAGTGAGTCAACCGACCGAAGAAAAAGAAAATGAAAGAGAAAGAGAAAAAAAAATGATATCAATTTAAATGCCAGATAATTAATAACAATTAAATATAATAATAACAGTGATTAATAACAATTAATAATAATGGCTGACACCAGATAATAATTAATCTCTTAATACAAATTATATATAAATTTTAAGATACTATTATATATTATTAGACCATGTATTATAAAAATACAGATGTTACATCTAGGGTTTCACACTCCAAAAAGATTTGAGCTTTGGAATTCAGAACTCACTCAGATTTGAGAATTTTAAAAGCTTTATTCAATTCAATATTTCAAAAGATTTCATAGGGGCCTCTTTTATAGGCAATACAAAACATGAGTTCCCAACATAATCAATGTGGTACTAAAATAAAAGGAAACTAAAAATAAAGCAAAATCTAAAATAATCAAAAGTACAAGAACGTAAAAAATACACCCCTTGTTCAGTCGTTACTCGAACCAAATAAATGGTACTGTTGTGTGCTTTCATCTCCGCACGTGCCAGAGAGTTTTCAACTAGATTTCTGCATTCTACCCGAGTTGGAAAGCACTAGGCTTCGTTGAGCTAAAAGTTGAAAAACTTTTATGCTGCTCCAATATGTCGGTGTCGATCTATTGAAATTCACTTCGATATACCCATATATCATCAGTAGACGGTTTTTCTTTCCATCAAACCAAAAATCTATGAGTCCCACTATCTTTGGTGGTGATGATTTTATCATCCAAGATATTATTAACTTGATTTGTTGTATTAAGTAATATAATTGGAAGTGGCAAAAGGAAGGATCCCTCAGAAATAGGCTGATGGGATAGCTTGTCTAGTAGATTGCTAAGATTAAAATCAGGGCATGTATGATCCACAAGATCTTCAATATTGAAAGTAAAACTAATATTAAAAGATTTAGGCAGATCTATAACATAAGCATTGTTGCCTAGTTTTTTTAAAATTTGAATGGACGAGCACTATAGGACATAGCTCCATTACGGTTCCAGGAGGAAACTGTTTCGGATGAATCCGTATCATCACATAATCACCAATATTGAAAGTTCTAAAATATTTCTTAACATCCGCTCGTAACTTGTATTTAGCATTACTTTGAGCAATTTTATCATTGATTTTCTTGTGTAAATCATGCACATGTGATGTGAATGAAAATGCAGACTCAGATTCTTTGTAATGATCTGACATAGTGATCGAGGCGAAACCTAAATATGATCTGTAGGTCACCTAGAGGGGGTGAATAGGTGACAAGCCAATCAAATGCAAAACTAATGCGGAATTAAAACTAATTATGCAAACTAAAGTTATTATGCAAACACACAAAGCATAACACAAGAGTATAGCCGAATTCCCAGTGAAGGGCTCTGTACTATCTCCTCAAGATTCCTCTAGATTAAGAGTTGAGGTGCCATTTAGGCTCTCTTGGTTAAATACAAGTGTGAGCAAACAATCTCAAGCTTGTATATATATAAAGCACAAGGGAATATCAAGCATTAACATATATAAACAATAAGAGCATGCAAGATATAAAACATAAGTGTGAGAGAGAGAGATAAGCAATCGTAAATACGGGAGATTTGTTTCGAGGTTCGAGCACACTTGCTCTATGTCCCCGCCTTCAACACTATGAAGGATTTTCACTATAATCGATTCTGCAAGATCACTCGGTGCCACAACACCTACAACGAGCTCCCTCAAGAACTCTTGGACCTGCAAGTCCCTCATTTATTCCCGCAAGAACAACACATACAAGCACACTAGCTTGTCGAGGTCGGACCTCTTACAAGTCCTCCAACTACAAGTTGGAACACTTGGTTACACTTCACTTGATCACCATAAAACTCTCTTCAGCGAGTCCACAACCTCTATAACTCCTCACAATACAAGAACGAAATCTTATGATCACTTCTCTTGATCATAAAAACAACTCTCACAATAAGGAACCTAAAAGGATTGATATAGCAATGGAAAGCTCAAGTTTGTGTGAGAAAAAAAAGATAGAGTTGTGATGGAAAACTCAAGAATCTGTTTGAAACACTGTTAAAAACTCTCCTTTTGATATGGAAGTTTTATCCCAAAAACATATGGAGAAAAATACTAGGAGAGATGAGAAAACGGTTCTAAAACTTCTCCAAAATCTTGTATGAAACTAGCCAAAACAGCCCCGTTTTATAGAGCAACAAAACTAGCTGTTGGGGCAAATCCCCAGGCCAAATGACGTGTCGGTCGACCGGCCGGTTGATTGTTTTGCTCTTGTATCTTCCAAAAGGGAAAAAGATTTCTGAGAGTTGTTTCATGAATCTGCAAGAGAGTACTTGGGTTCTCCCAATAAATAAAAAGCGTATCATGCCTGGGTCGACTGGTCGACAGTCATATTTATGACCGTTGGGGTTGCCGATCGATCGAGCGATCGATGACACCTAGGTCTTGACCTGTCGGTCACCGATCGGTCGACCGAGGCAAGAATCAGAAAGCAAACGTCTCTGGCAGGTCGACTGCTCGGTCAACTGAGGCTAGATCCAGAGAATAGACTCTCTAGATCGGTCGATCGCCCGGTCGACCGGCCCTCAAGCCAAGGCTTGTTCATATTTCTATGCACATCGGTCGACCACTCGGTTAACCGACTTCTGCTCAGGTCGATCGGTCAGTTGACTGCCACCAGCCCAGTCACCGTTAATTAGGGATTAAACTCAATCTTTTAAACTCCCATAAAATCACACATAAAATCTACAAAAATTAGTTCATTGAAATACTTTAAAATCCTAATGATCATAAATCAACACATATTACAAATAAGTTGAACTATTTTTTTGATATAGAAATTCAGCTTTAACAAAAATCGGTATCTTTCATAAATCAAACTTTGAAATGAAACAACCGATTTCGCCAAAACTTGTTCAAATACAAAACATGATATTAAAACTCATTTGAAGGATAGTGTGTAGATATGATCCAATACATATATAAATGAAATATCTCTGTTTTTGACAATAAGCTCTAAAATAAGTTTTGATAAATACAAAACTTAAACACATGATATAGAAACATCAAATAAGTTTTCTAAACATTTGAACCATCAATGTGTATGGATGAAATCCAAAACGCATATATAACATGTAAACTTATTTTGATTAATTCTATTCATGAAACATAAGATATCTTCTTTGAAGCTCAAAACCAAAACGGTATTTTCTAAAATCAAAATTATTCTTATGAAAATACTTTATAAATTTTATGTGTGTGTATATGAGCTTGAGCAATCCACAACTAATCTATTCTTTATATTTTATCTAAAACAAAAATCTAACACTTAGAAACACTAGACTCGAGTCTTGAAAATCTTCTCTTAAAAATCTTCTCTTCATCTTGACTTGGTCTAAAACTTTCATCCGTGATCTTGACTCCTCTTGAGAATTTGATGCGATCTTGATACACGAGCTTTAGAATTAACACGTGCTAGCTTCAAAACTTGACTTTGAATCTTTTATTGAAGCTAAACACCAGCTAAGATCTTGATCAAATATCTGAAACTTATTAACACAAGATCATTAGTAATATAACTATAAGAGTTAGCCATCATCAAAGCTAGTGTGATGGGCCTTCAACATGATCGAGATGAACCTACAAAAAAACAGAGATTAAGAATGAAAGATTATAATGTGTGATTCCTCAATACTACCGCTATATCAAGTGACTATGTGGGTCGTGATTCACAAAGAGGGATGTGATGCAAGCATTTTAGTATTCTGTTTAAGGTACTAAAAATAGGTTAAAAATATTTCTTCTTTGTTTTGAAAAAGAAAATAAAAGAAAACTATGTTAAATTAGAAGAAAGAGGAGTAGAAAGAAAAGAAAATATAAAGGAAGTATTTGTGTTGGTTTTTAAAGTTATTTTTTAAACTAAGAAATTAAAAGAAAGAAAGAACAATAAAGTGTACTTACCTTTTCGGCTGATTACTTTACCTTCGATCGTTGGTGATGGTTTACCTTGAGTTGGAGGCGATCACTGCATAGCCAATAAGATCGGATTCAGTTCCCATCCACATTACATCATCAAAACTTAGAGGAGCAAGTTTGAAATGATTCATACTTTAAAAGAAGGATCATCATCATGAGCCATCAGCGGCACTCGCAATGACAAGGCTATTTTGATGCTTTTAAATTGATATGATTTAGAAATCAAACACAAGAGGGCAAATACCAAAAGGAAGAAGAATAACATAAGAACAAGCCTTGATTAAATCGAGAAATAATAAAAGAAAGGAGTAAGATTACAATAGTGTCACTCTCAGTACATTTCTTTCTTTGTTACTCTCATGAATCATTTTTAATCATAACTATGAAAGAAATAGAAAATTACATAAAAAGAAAAAGAAAAAATTAAAAACTTAAACTAAACTAAGAGTAAAATCCTAGCCTAGACTCTCTGTTGCCTTTCTACCTTCTGCAGTAATGGTATTTATAAGAGAAATAGAGATTAGAAGTGTAGAAGAAGATAAATACAAAGATATTGGCCCAACAACCAACCTTGTCCGCGCAAACGCGGCCTTCAATCTGGCCATTAGCCAGATCCTAGCAGCGTGGATCCCCTCATTTAGATACCCCTTTATATATAGATAAAATAGTCTCTAGATTTCTGAATTCAGATTATCTTCGTGATTCTTCGAGCTAACCAAATATATCCATGTAAATCTGAATTAAGTGAGATATTATTGGGATTATCTTCTCATTCTCTATTAATTATCCTTCACACTATTTAGACATTAAAACAAGTTAAATAGTAGAGTTTATTATAAAATAAATATGAAAATGTAATAATAAATATGCAAATATGTGTATAACACCCCCATACCTATCTTTTGCTCGTCTCGAGCAACAAAGAAAAAATAATTTAAAATTCTATTGAACCACTTTCGCAGGTTATGCGACTACACTAAGCATGTAAAGCAAGTCTTTATACCTCTAGGTTACCACTAGATAAGGAGTTATAGTATCCTGAGGGTTTTCAGTGAATTACACCCATAAAATCTATAAAAGAAAGAAAAATAAAATGTTGGTATTTTGAAAACACGTTTTGAAAGAGAGAAAATATTTGAAGTATTCTTGCAAAAATTCAAGTAATTCGTAAGTCAGAAGATTAAGAGACTATTCATTCCTAAACTTAGTCTCTATGCAAGAACTTGTTATCAATCAAGGTATAGATTAAAAACTATATTTCTTGTCTAGCTTCTAGTTTACCCTAAATCATATGCACTTTTGTGACCGTGAATATTTAACTAAGGATTCTTCAACTCTAACTCTTATGTCGTATTTTATAGTTTATGACGGTAATGTCTCTTAGTTCTATTAGGCTTTCTAATTCGCCTACGTAACGAGCCTTAGGTTGGCGACTCCTATACTGGATGGTTTTAGGGCACCGGGTGAGTAAATACCCCTGGGACTTTAAGGACTCAAACAAACAAGCCCACGAAACTGATGATTTTATTTGTGACATGAACCACTTTTAGGCGTGAATACTTATGTTTTATGAGGCACAAATACCCAGCTTAATCATAGGATATATATAACTTTTTCTTTTGTTTATATATATATATATATATATATATATATATATATATATATATATATAATAGACTTGTATCCTTTCAAAAGGATTTGATCCTGGATCCTTCCCACTCAAATTCACCCTCCAACATTCGAATACAAGATCCACTCCATTGAAGTTGATCTATACTATTTCAAGTATCTATAAACCAAAAATCAAGTGTTTTAAATACTTTTTGCCCATCCATCAAGCGACGCAAAATGGACGGCCGAAAGTAGTGAGTTAGTTAGATCTATGTCTTTAGACATACAAATTCTCGATCCGGCCATTTCATTATGATCTAACATTTAAAAACCCCTATAAACTAATTTTTGTTAGATTTCATGTTCTACACCATTAAACTAACCAACTCACTATTTAGGCCGTCCGTTTTTCCCCTACTTGATGGATGGGCAAAAAGTATTTAAAACACTTGATTTTTGGTTTATAGATACTTGAAATAGTATAGATCAACTTCAACGGAGTGGATCTTGTATTCGAATGTTGGAGGGTTGAATTTGAGTGGGAAGGATCCGGGATCAAATCCTTTTGAAAGGATACAAGTCTATCTCTCTCCTCTCTCTCTCTCTATATATATATATATATATATATATATATATATTATATATATATAATATATAATGCATAAGAATCTTTGTTTTTGAAATCCAAAGTGTGTAAGTTTATAAAAATGCATATTTCGTCAAGGTAAAAATTAAGACTAAATTACTTTTCCAATTTTTTCCCTAAACTAGAAAACAAACAAATAATCATATTTTGATCAAGTATTAACAAATCTTCATTATGGTTCCTCTCATCCTTTAGATTAACTTAATTTCTTATAAAAATTAGATTAAAATATTGTTTCCCTTTTCAAAAAAGTTTTAAATGAAAGAAAATATTTTTTATAATATATACAAAAAGAAAGAAATGAAAACCTATATTACCGAAACCCTCCTCTACACCTATCTCATGCATTGTCCTCAATATATGAATGAATGCATATATGCATGAAAAAGTAAAAAAGAAAGAAAAAATATTACCTCAAGGTGGTGGTTCTAGTGGTGGTCTGATTGGTGTAAGTGTTACTGCCAATCTATTGAATGTGTTATCTGAAGGAACCCATCTTTGACTTCTAACCCTTTAACATTGTTACAAACCCCCAATTGAATAGGATCATACAAGATCCTATCATGATACTCATCCCGGTTAAATGACCAATCTTGAAAAATAATCTTTGAGTTAAAATTTCTGACATTTTGGTCAAACAAAAGAAAGTGACTTGATGAAATGGTTGATTTAGGCTCAAGAGTGAAAGGTACGGAAACCAATACTGACTCGAAAAGTTGAGTTAAATCAAGCGTAGGTTCAAGAGTCTGGTTTAGTTTAAGAGTTGGGTCCAAATCAAAGAATTGAGTTTCATATTCTTTTCCCATTAATGGAATGTGACTTTCCAAAATTAGCGGTTCATGTTCAAGATTTATTAGTACGAAAATCAATGTTGGCTCAGGAATGTGATCCAAATCAAGTAAGAATATAAGAGTCGCATTGAGTCAAAAATTGGAACTGAATCACATGGTTGGCGATCGGGGTCACATTCATGTTTAAGCTCAATCTTGTTGAAATGATAACTTACCAATTTGTCAAAGGTTGAGTATTTGTCAAGTTCAAGATTGTGTGATGAAATTGAATCTTGATTTTCAAAATAACATGACTCTTACGATAGATTAATAGGGTTAGAGATATCAGGAATTAATTGACTCATTTGTGCTCTAACCTATCAATAGACTAGGTAAAATCATTTTGGGACTGAATCATGTCTTTCATACTCTTTTTTAAGTCAGTTGGTTCTTCTTGAAAAGGTGAGTATGAAATTTGGTGTTGAAAATTTTGTTGAAATTGTGAGTCCATCATGTTATGAATTTGTTGCTCGGATTCATGCAATGCTTCTAGATTCTTTTATAACTTGGATTTTTCTTCAATTGGTTGTTCTAGAAAATGAGTATATGAAGTTGAATGTTGAAAAGGTGGTTGACATTATAACTCGAGGGAGGTGTATCACCACTGACTCATTGAAGAGTGGAGATGATTGTTCCAATCTTGCTCATATTATTAGGATTGGGAAGTATGCTGAGTTGGATAAAACCAATCCAGCATATTTGGTTAGTTAAGTTATGCACTGTCGATTGGTGATATCTGAGTCAAAAGAGATTGGGGTGAAATATGAATTAATATTAAAGTTAGAATATTTGTGGTTATAATGCATTTCACACAAAAAATGACAAAAACGAACAAAGAAAAACAAACAAATAATCAAACAAAAAAGAAAAATTTGTCCATGTTATGGTAGACCTTAGACCTAGACAACTCCTAACTAGTTGATTGTCCATGAGGGGTATATTGCAGTAGTCTAACTATAGGTTAATCAGCCAGATAGGAGCAAATACAATGAGAGATATCCGCGCAAAGCAATGGGCCTTAATTATGTCAAATCACTAGTTTTTGAGGATCTTGCCTCTTAATCCCCAACCTTCGACACTGATTTGATCAGAATCAAACTCTAACAACTTTCTCCCGAGATCAATCTCCTATTGAGTTTGAGATGTCCCTAGGGTCAATGTCTACTCTAATTTAGCTAGGTTGGGTTTGTGAGTAAGGAGATAGTATTTGGGCTCAAGAAAGGGTAATGACTTCCCATCTTATCTTATTTATCGGTTAATAACACTCAAGCAATATATCATAGAAGCATGTTTCCTATGCTACATGTGATGCAGACGTACCTTTGCTCCAGCAATCCTCAATAGTAATGAAAATGTAACTAATTAAATAAATGCCCAGATGCAAAGTCTAACCATTTTTTAAGATTTACAAACAACCAAGTTACTGTTGAGTTTAGAAAAGTGTACATAGTTAGTTAAACGGAAAACTAATAGCTGCAAAAGGCTGAACTTTGCACTTCAAGCAACTTGCAAGAAAGCAGGTTTGTAGCGCTTCCTCCTTTGCCGTGCAAATGCGGCGCTGGCCATATTTCGACGGCAATAGTGAGGTCCCCTAAGCTCTGCTTTCTAGAATAGAGGCAAAATATGCTATAGTGTTTGCAATTGTTTGTTTACTGACAGCCTTTGTACACAAAAATAGAGAAGAAAAAAGTTAACCATTAGTAAATTAAAAAGAAATATTGTCCCTCTCCAGCAACAACGCCAAAATTTGATCGAGGCTAAACCTAAAAATTTGATCGAGGTGAAACCCACACAAAAAATAAAGATTAAGAATGAATGATTATGAATGTGCGGTTCCTCATACTACCGCTATAGCAAGTGACTATACAAGTCATGATCCACAAGGATAGATTTGATGCGAGCATTTTAGTATTCTATTTAAGTTACTAAAAATCGGTTAAAATATTTCTTCTTTATTTTGAAAAAGAAAATAAAAAACTATGTTAAGTTAGAAGAAAGAGGAGTAGAAAGAAGAGGAAATAAAAAGGAAGTAATTGTATCGGTTTTAAAGTTATTTTTTAAAAAAGGACACTAAAAAGAACAAAAGAATATAAAAGTGTACTTATCTTTTTAGCTGATTACTTTACCTCTGATCGTTGGCGATGATTTATCTTGAGTTGGAGGCGATCAGCGCATAGCGCATAAAGATCGAAATCGATTCCCGTCCATATTATATCATCAAAACTTAGAGAAGAAAGTATGAAACAATACAAATTTTAAAAGAAGGAATCCATCTTCACGAGCTATCGATGGCACTCGCAATGGCAAGGCTATTCTGATGCTTTAAGACTCATATGGATTTAGAAATCAAACACAAGAGGACAAATACCAAAAGGAAAAAGAATAACATAAAATCATGCCTTGATTAAATCGAGAAATGATAAAAGAAAGGAGCAAGATTGTCACGCCCCGCTTCCTAAAATATGTGAAAACGGAGTCGCGACGAGAGTTGGCGACGTATATCCATGAAGAGAATGCCCACGTATACACGTTAAGCCTAAAGTAAACCAGAACAAGCTATAAATCTATACTATAATGAATCAATAATCAATGCAATATCACATATAAGCATCCACGCATAATATCATATAAAAAGAACTGGATAAAAACTGAATCTGAGACATATATCGAGAATAAGGAAATAACAGGATGACATAAGAGATAGAATACCAGAATCAAATGGGGAGAAACTCCAGTTCCTCGCGAACCGTACGATCACACGAATACCTGAACAATATAACAAGATGACAAATACCCTGGACGTATGAATCCAGAGTTGTCAGAAGCGACCTAATGAGTGTGTGCGTAAAGAAAAAGGTGCTCGTGCATAATAACAACATATGCAATAACAACATGACAAACTAAAATAAAGATAACAAAATAATTAATATTAAGAACAAAGCTATGAACAATGTATAAATGGTCTCATGACAAACAGAAACAACTAATGTCAAAATGTGTAACCTAGCATATATCACTAGTCTAGTATACAATCTGGTCATGTGTACAATCATATGTCCATTATAGTTATATATATGCACAGTCAGGTGATTAGGTCAGTCACAATACATTATATAATTTTACTTTTATTAATTATGTCAACGAACACCAGCTGCCACCTATAATAGACGCATCTCATACTACGCCTATCACACGTGTCAATCGAGTCCTAAATTATTGAAACTGATTGGTTGGAGACATTGTCTATGCTTTAGGTAGGTTCCGTACATACCTGGAACCATGGCCCAATCACCTGGCGCTGAACCAGGTCCTACCGCTAGGTAGTCAATAACAATAACAATATGTCAATGACAATGATAATATGAACAAACGAGATGTCAGTCATCCCCCGGAACCCTGCAGTGGAACCGTAAGTCGGCTGCGCAACCTATATCCTAGGTCCACCCAAATTACAGACGCTGTCTCCTCCATCAATTTTCCTAATCCCGTGTAAGTTGACAATTACATTATTATTTATATCAATCAATATTCATGATATTTTGATTACTGGGATGATATGGTGACAGTAACAATATCAATGATGTATCAATAACAATATGAATAATATTATCGTATAAACGGTAGAACAATGGAACAATACATGTGTTACGATCTGACAATATTTCCCAGTAACTTTCAGTAACATGAACATGATGTTTATCAGGTAGGTATCATGTATACTTAGTCAAGTCACTTAAGTGGTATCATGATTTTTATTCAAAATCGGAAATATAATCATTTTGCGTTTACTCATTATGTATTTAATATGTAAACATGAGCACTAATTGACTTGCATGAACAGTGATTAAATATGAACACTGTTTAAACATAACAACGTATGTTGAAACAAGTTAAAAGCACTCATGTAAAATAATATCGAAATACTCAATAAGAAAACAAAGACACATCACATGAAATGACCCAGTCTTGGAACCGAATCGCCGTCTGATCTTTGCCACACAGACTGGTACGGATCTCCGGATCATCCCATGAATTTATCTTCGAATCGTCCCTGTATCGGGTCCACAGCGGGTACAAATTTGAAATCTCCTCTCCTGCAACCGAGTTCGGATCGCGCGCGAACGAGTCCACATGCTGCAACTGAGACACACACTCACCCATAAATTCATGTGTACATTGATTGTTATACATATTTGCATATTTTACCACTTCCATACCATGCATATTATCAATAAAAATATGATTTTTGATCATCTTCTCTCTATTTTTGCAGGTCCTCATCTGAAATGAGAAAAAGCCCAAAATCTCTTTAATTAGCAATAATTAAAAGAGATTAATTCAAAAGCCCAAAAGAAGCCCAATTTGAGCCCAGGATCTGGAGAATTCTACGTGCTAACTCAAGATTCCAGAAGGTCCACGTGGCTAACAAACTTGTAACAACTTCACAACAGAAAGCTGTTGGCCAACGGACTTGAAACGGCTGCAAGCTGCCGCGCCTCTGCGGCAGATCTGGGGTCGTTGAGCCCCAGATTCTGCCAGCTGTCTCATCTTCTGGAGCCTTCTCTCTGAGGCTATAAATACTGCACACCAGGGCCTTCGCAAAAGAGGGTAGAGAAGAGAGGAGAGATTAGAGATTAGATGCTTGTATTTTTGTAGGATTTTTCTCTAGGATTTTTGTAGTGTTCTAGATCTTCTTCCTCCCTAGAAATTCTGCAAAAGAGAGTTGTAAGAGAGAGAAAGCTTGTGTACACCAAGGAGTGACAACTTGTGAAGCAAGGATTGATCCATTCTCTTCTTCTCTACTTGAGCATTTTCTAGTATTACTTGCTTTCTTTAATTCTAGCTTTACTTTACTTGCACTTTTATTCATGCTTTGCTTTTCTTTTGTAATGGCTAGTAGCTAACTTTTCTATCATGAACTAGCTAACCACTAACCTTGCTAACTACTAACTCATAGGTGATTGCTATCTTTAATCTTGCAAGTTGTATGGTCTTCTCTTCTCCGATGGGTTACTTTCATTGCTTGGCAAGCTTTTGTTGTAATTCCATATGATTCATGTGTGCCTCATTTAGAGCCTTGTCTTTAGAACAAGTGCCTTGATGGAACATGGAGATGGATCACCAAACATATGCTATTTGTTGTACAACTTCTTTACTTCAATTAATGAATGTTGTATCTTCTTCCTTAGCATCCCTTGAGTGTCGCTCTTTTGATTCCATTATTGAAAGTCTATCTTGTAGGCCAATGACATCTATGCGTCTACGAGACAAGTCCAAGAGTGATCACCCGTCATTCAAGTGGGAAAGTAATTAGACCAACACGCAAGACAAATCTTTGCCGATGAATCAACATGAGGCATGCATCACCATCACGGAGTTTAGTAAGTCTTTAGCAAGGTAGTAAGGTTAACTAGTCATGGTTTTCTCACCTTCAAAGTCTTCTAAAGTTTTCTTTTCTTTTAGTGTTAATACCAAATCTCCTTTATGATTTCTTTTCCTTTTTCATCATGAACATATCCACCGATTCTTTTATTTCTTTTTCCAACGATTCTTTATTCTTTTGAGCAAAGAAGAATCTTCGTTTTATATCTTCACTACCAACCGTAACGCTTCTATCGCAAGCTCTCCCTGAGAATCGACTCGGTATAGCCCATGCTATAACGGAGATAGGAAAGGGTATATTGATTACATTTCGAATACATTGTGGAGTGATCAAAGCACTTGAGGTTGTTTCTAAACCTTATCTCTCTTTTCATTGAATATATTTTGTGTGCAAATTATACTCCACAATACAATACTTTTCCCGTCTAAACAAATTTTTGGCGCCGTTGTCGGGGAGAGCAATGGTTTTTAATTTCAAGTGAAGAACTAAACGAATCTTCTTCTCTGTTGCAGGTTACAGGTTGAAGAAACAGGAAATTTGCATTGCAGAAACATATAAGTGACCTGGGCCTCTGCTCTCGAAAGCAGAGACCAAGATCCCTCTGAATTGCCGCAAATTCTGGATTTTTGCCGCAGAATTGCGGCAAGAGGAGTTAACTACTGACCTAATTTCTGCAGGGTTGCTTGCTCTGCAAAATACAGCTGCTGCAATATTAATCTTGTATGCTTCACCTTATATCTGCTAATAATCAACAGTAAAAAATTGATTGTTAACGTTAAAAATTGTTTAGACATTTGCATCATTAGGCACGTGTCTTTCAATTCCTTTACTTTTACTGTTGAAGAGTGCTGGAGGCAAGGTACGTACGCATTGCATATTAACTAGGATTCACTCTTTGTTTGATTTAAATACGCTTTGAGTGAACCTTGTTTGTCTATATCGTACACTTGCACAAATCAATTCTAAGGGCATTACCCATAAAAAGATAAGGTGGGGATTTTATCACCCTTTCCTTAGCCCACAAATCATATTCCCAAGCACTCACAATCCTAAGCTTCTAAATAAAAATTTGCTAGACGTTGGCCCTAGGGACATCCGGACTCACTTAGGAGATTATCCTAAGGGAGAAAGTGTTAGAAATTGACTTTTGTAAAATCAGTGTCTAGGAAAGGGATTGAGGGCCGAAAGCCCGAAGGTTGCTGGTTACTTAATTAAGGAACGTCTCTGACGGAAAACCTCCACCAACCTTGCCCTTCCCTGGCTGATTAGCTTATAGTCAAAGTCTATACTAAACCTCCTGTGGACGATCTAATCAGTTAGGAGTCGTCTAGGATCAGGAATCCTAGAAGCTTGGATTGATTTTTCTTTTAATTGTTTGTTATTTTCTCTTTTTCGCTGGTGTGATCGGTGCACGTTGTTTGTGATTGTATATGCGAGAGTGGTTTCGTAATCCAAATTCTGCAAGACTTGTTAGACTTTCTACACTTGCACTTACACAACCACTTGACATTATGGAAAACAACGTCTCACTTCAAGATCGATTTTATCCGATTCGCACCTCCCTTCCATCTTGCATTCTTCTCCCCGAATCTAATGGAAATCACTTCGAGCTGAAACCGCAATTCATTAATACACTTCCCCGATTCCATGGTCTTGAGTCTGAGGACGCGTACCTCTTTATTCGTGAGTTTGAAGAGGTATGCCAAATGATGAGAATTTCCCAACTGACCGAGGATGCTGTTAGGTTACGGTTCATACCGTTTGCACTTAAGGATTTAGCTAAGAAATGGCTTTACAATCTTCCCATCAGTTCCATATCTTCTTGGGATGATTTTGTTAAAGTTTTTCTTAAGAAATTCTATCCTATCCACAAAACAGCCCTCATGAGAAAGAATATAATGCAATTCAAGCAGGAACCTAATGAACCTTTCTGGAAGTATCTTGAGCGTTTCAAAGACCTTCTAGCCTTATGTCCTCATCACGGCATAGAGAAATGGCGTCTGTGCCAGATTATCTATGACGGTCTAGATTACCAAACGAAAACCCTCCTTGAATCCATGTGCCAAGGGGAATTTTTGAAGAAAGATGAGCATCAGGGGTGGGATCTCTTTGAAACCTAGCTGAGAAAACCATTCAGTGGGAGTCATGTCCTGATAAATCCACTCCCACCACTTCCAGAACTGGTATGCACTCCATAGAATTCTCTATAGCCGCAGAAGCCAAGATCACACAATTAATGAAGAGGATAGAACTGCTTGAGTCTAGGGGAAATTCTGTTGTAAATCAGGTCATCCCATTGCCTGTGAGTAAACCGGGTTGCACCTACTGTCATGATCTGAACCATGTCTTTGAGGAGTGTCCTTTGTATCAGCCCCAATCATATCAGGAGAACCTGAATGCAGCTTTTACCAGACTCCCATACTCCAACACATACAATTCGGGATGGCAGAACCATCCAAATTTTTCATGGAGTCAGTCTGGTCCTGAGCATCATAGACCACCACTTCCACATCCATATAATGCTCAGTCTCACCCATCCAGTTTCAATTGTAATGCACCAAATTTTCGTTCATCTCAAGGTCCACCACAATCACAATCTATCCAAACCCCCAACACTACCAATCCCAATCTCCACATCATCAACATCCACCCCAGAACAATTCAGATGATAAAATATCAGAGTTGATGAAAATGATAGAATCCTTAACTAAGACCCAAGCTTCAATGATGAACCATCATCAACAAGATATGGATAGAATTCAGGTCCAATTAGGGCAATTGGCTAATGAGAGACAAAAAGGTATGCTTCCAAGCCAGCCAGTGCCAAATCCAAACATCACTTCCCTTTGAATGAAGTGGAAGATTCAGGACCCAGTCAATGTCATGCTAGTCATACCCTGAGATCTGGTAAACAAGTTGATAATAAGGTTTCTAGTCAACCATCTCATCCAGCACCAAGCCAACACCTCCTGTCCCAATGCAACCAACTTCTGACAAACCATCTTCTAGTACAGAGCCATCCACTTCAAAGCCAAGGGTAAAGAAAAGGTAGATGAGCAACCCTATAAGCCTGTTGTACCATTTCCAAATAGGCTTAAGAATCCTAAGACAAATGCTCACATGGAGAAGATAAAAGAAATGTTCAATAAGGTCCAATCAATGTCCCTCTTCTTGATGCCATACACAAGTGCCATCATATGCTAAATTCTTAAAGGAATTATGCACCAAGAAGAGGAAAACACAAGTCCCTAAAAAAGTCTTCCTAGCATCATTCATCAACGAGCTGCTCAATGTCCAATTCCTGTTAAATACAAAGACCCAGGAGCCCCACCATTTCATGCATCATAGGACAGACTACCATTAATAGGGCACTTCTTGATTTAGGGGCCAGCATCAATCTCCTGCCTTTCTCTGTGTATCAACAATTAGGGTTAGGTGATCTCCGTCCTACCCAAATGACTATCCAATTGGCTGATCGCTCTGTCACTAGACCCCAGGGGAAAATTCACGATGTCCTTGTCAAAGTTGGGGAATTCATTTATCCTGTTGATTTTGTAGTCCTTGAAATAAAACCTGTGTCAAATTCCAATCAATGGGCTCAAATTCCTGTCATTTTGGGACGACCATTCCTGGCTACTGCAAATGCCATCATTAATTGCCGGAATGGATCAATGAGGTTAACTTTGGTAACATGACTCATGAACATAATGTCTTCCACACACAACCTCGTAAATAAAAGATCAAACATTTGAGGTTAGCTTCATTAGTAACAATTGTGAGGAAGAAGGTGAAGATCCAAAAGATGAGTCACAATCTGGTGATTCTCTTATCCGAGTACCCTTTCAAAAGGGGAAAGTTGATTTGGATATTTTAACTTTCACAGAGCCAACTCTGATTGTATCTGAACCTCCGATTGATATATCCTTTGAAGACCTGTTTGCTGATGAGATCATGTGTCTAGATGAGTCCACTCGGGGTAGGTTAGCTGATTATACACTTTTGAAGAGGATGTTGACATGAGTTTCGAAGAATATTTGGAGATGAGCTTGAATTTCTGAATAATGGACAAAAAGATGTGCTGAATAAAAAAGGTGGTGAGGAGGAATTCTTGAGTGAACAAAATGGTGAGATATGGATGGACAACAATGAATTAAAACTGGAAATGCCGAGGGTTAAGAATATAATGCGACACGTTTCCCAATTAAATCCGCGAAAGAGAACACACTGGAATGACGGGAAACGGGCCAGAGGGAAACGGCCAAAAGATAGCCCAGGCAGTGAACCCACTTGTACATAATCTTTGTAAATATTTTTTCTTTCTTTTATAATTTTGTAAATAAATAATAATAATAAAATAAAAAAAATATAAAAAATGAGGGATTTCTAACAAGAGTTCCACCAAATTTGAAGTTCCTAGGTTTCTTCAAAATTCCTTCTTTCAAAAATTTCAAAGTTCTAGGTCACTACAACTTCCCAGAGTCAAACTCTCTTTTCAAAACTACAAATTCCAAAGTTGGTAAAATTCCTTTTGACCTAGGGATAGAAGTGGAAATCTCTTGGTTTTTTCCCTCCTATAAATACTTACTCTGCCCGACCCTTCTCCCTCACAAGAAAAAATCATCTCAGATCTACAACTCTCTTCCAGAGCGCCGCACTCTGCAACTTTTCCGCTCCTCAGCTCTCTTTGTTTTGCCGCGTTCCTGCGACTTTTGTCGAGATTCTGCGGCTTTTCTGAAGCTTCCTGGGTGCCGTCAAGTTCTGCACCAGTCGATCTCACGCACTTCCAGCCGATCTGGTGCTACATCTTCATTCAGACTCCCCTGTACCCACTGCAGAGATCGAACTTTTTCCCCCCACGAATTCCGAGGGCGGTTCGAATTCAGATCTCTTCTTTTTATTGCTTTGTTTTTAATTCATATCATGGCACCATCTATTTTCATTGAGAGAGACTTTGGAAAAATATTGAGTGATGCAAATGGATATGGGTATGTGTTTCTAGAGAGAATTAGGGCTTGGAATTGGTATACATTAGTGTATGATAACTCTGAGACTGATGCCTTTTATTGTCCCAAATTGGTGACAATGTTTTACACTCACATTGACCAAGCATCGATTGATCCACAAACGTATCAGTTTACTGTACACATGCCCACAGGAGACTTACTTGTCACGTTTCCTCTTCTTGAGGAAGTCACTACTGTTCCAACCATCACACACACAGCGAGCCTCTCCCATTGATTGAGTATATGACTGTTATGGGGGCTCGTTGTACTGAGCAGGATCGTGGGCTGAAGGCTAGCACCACGTTTAGAAATATTCACTGCGTTGGACGTTGGATCCAACGCAACATTTTAGGGCTAGACCACACCTCCACATTTAACAGACCTGTGTTGCAAATTATACATGATTTAATGACTCGTCAACACACAGTTTGTTTGAATAAGGTTATCTTTCACGCACTCATAGCCAATTCTTCACGCACTAGGGGTGCCAAATACTCCCATCCTATCTTGATTACACGTCTATGTAGGACTTTCCTACCAGACGATGTCTTTGATTCATTCAACAGAGTGTTTGTTGCACCTGAGAAACCTACTAGTTCGTATAATAGTTGTTTGCACCGCGGTTTGGACTCCTACTGTCCAGCCCGAGGATGTACCGGTAGAGTTCTCTGAAATACACCTAGAGGGGGGGTGAATAGGTGAAAGTGCTAATCTAGTGAACTTAATGCAAACTAAGTGTGCTAAATGCGGAAGCTAAAACAATCTTACAAGAACACTTAGTACAATCCAACAAGTGTTGCCGAATTCCCCTTGCGAGGCTCTGGACAAGCACCTCTTGATTCCCCTTGAATGGGTTGAGGTTGCTATATGAAGCTCTTGTTGGATGAGTATAAGTGTTGCACACACACAAGCAATCCAAGCATATACAATATATAACAATATGAATAATATGCAAGCTGCAAATGCAAGCAAGTATGAATATGCTCAATCCCACGCAAAAATATATGATGCAATGAAAGAATGATGCTTGCACAAATATAAGAGAGTAGAGTTGAGAGTAATTGGATCAATCGCAAACACACAAATTTGTTTCGAGGTTCGAGCCCCTAGCTCTACTTCCCCGCCTACACCACCGTGTAGGATTTCTAATCCACTATAGGAGCCCCTAACTCCTCTCTCAACTTACAATGCCACCGAGGCAATACAACACACAATCCACCTCTACCGAAGAGGGATACGGCCCGTAGCCAACCACAACAAATGCCTCTCCTTAAGAGGCTCACAAACCAATCACCCGATCACCTCTACCGAAGAGGGATTCACAAATAAAAGGGTGTTTACAACAAGTGGTTCCAAAACCACAAACTCTCTTTTCTTTCTCTTTTCTTTCTTTTCCACAAAAACAAAGATCCTAATAGTTTAGGATAGAAGATAGCTCAAGTGTGGAAACTAGGTGTTTTGGAAAACAAGCAACAAAGAAAAACACTTGGGAAATTCTTGTAAAAGATAGAGAATGAATGCCAATACAAAAATCCCAAATTCCAATTTCTTTGATTTTTCCAAAAACCCAAATCAATAAAGATGAGAAGTTAAAAGCACTAAAAACTCTTTTTAAAACTCTTTTAAACTCTGCTGAAAACCAGAAATTTTTCTCTTAAAAACCTTGGCCAAAATCCCAAATGAATAGGATATATATAGGCCAAACCAGAAAACTAGCCGTTAGGCTGATGTGGCAATTTTGACAGCCACCGGTCGACCGGCCCGGTCGACGCCCAACGGTCGAAAATATGACCGTTGGGCTTCGGTCGACTGCCAGTCGACCGACCAACAAGGAGGAAACACAGTTTCCTTCTATCGGTCGACCGACCCAGTCGACCGAAAAGATACAGAGAGCAGACTCTCTATATCGGTCGACTGGGTCCGTGACCCGGTCGACCGACGGATATGCACAGCCTGTGCATATCCGGACACAGCAGCCGGTCGACTGTCCCGGTCGACCGGTCTGCCTGAAATACAGTTTTTCTGGGCAGATTTTTGAGATAGAAAATTTGTAAAAAATCTTTTAACACTTCTGAAAAATCCACAAAAATATGTTTTATCATTTTACTTGAAAACTAAACTTGTGATAAAAATTTCAAGACATATATCAATCATATCAATTCATTTTTGTGTCTTGCCAATTTTATCATAAATAAAACTTGTATTTTTATCAAACTAGATTTTTCCAAAACATGAATAGGAATGTCAAAATAAGTTTGTCTATAAGTTAAGCATGTATGTATAACTAGAAAACATCTACTATACATATAAATCATGAAAACTTGTTTTGATCCAACTATTCATAAAATCACACATCAAAACATAAAACGTGTGTGTTTTGTGCACTTGAGCATATCAACTAAACTAAGCTTTACAAATGGATCTAAAACTCACTAAACTAAACTAGGATACCTAAGTCTTCTCTTGAGGAACTCCATCTTCAAGTAGACTTGCTCCCAAAACGCGATCCACCGAGTGCAAAGGGTATGATCTTAAGCTTTGGCACCGAATCACCATGATAAGCTTCCAAACACCTTGTTGAAGCTATCTCCCAAACTAATATCTTGCTAATGATCTGAAACTTAGAAACACAAGAATATTAGTAAACATAACTACATGAGTGTTGATCATCATCAAAACTAGAGTGGAAGGCTATTGGGCCAACAATCTCCCCCTTTTTGATGATGACAAAACTCATGGAGTTATATATGCATGGATTAAAGTTAAGCTTCAAAGAAGCTCCCCCTTAACTCATGCATAAACAAAATAAACAATATTAAACAATATAAACATGTTATAGCTCTAGATACCAAAGAAGTAAGATAAACTCTAAGCTCTAGATACCAATAACATAAACAATACTTTCTTATTTAAAACAAATACATGCATATTAAATGCATATTAAAAACCAAATTCTTTTCCATACTTTTCCAATACAAAATACCAAAACTTTTCCAATACAAAATACCAAATTCTTCTCCCCCTTTTTGTCAATCATCAACAAAGGGGTAAATACATAAAATAAATTTTTCTCCCCCTTTTTGTTCTAAACTAAGAATCAATAAAGGGTTAAACATTAAAACATTGATATCAATTAAAAGTGTGTCAATGAAGTGCATCTAGATACCAATAAATTTCAACATGGATCAATAAATGGTATATGAGATAAACATTCATGAAGAGGAAGACGTTAAGTTAGCTTCCCTACACATATGCATTACATGAAAGAGGGATGACAAGCCCCAATTCACATAACACATATTATGTAATGCATAAGAGGAGATGTGAAGCTCCCCCTACACACGTGTACCACATAAAGAAGAGTTGTCAAGCTCTTCAATACAAGATACACTCAACATGAAATTTATACACATATAGGCAATGTAAATCAAAACTACATATAATTTTCTTAAACAAAAATTTTGAGATACTAATTTAAAAACACTCAATATAAACATCTTGATATTATAAAGAGAAATATGTTCTTTTAAACACATGACACCAATTTGAACCTATATTTTAACATAAAGTAAGGGAGTGTGAATCAAGGACCAATTTAAACGACAAAAATCAAATTTTCTCCCCCTTTATGAAATACCAATTGAAACGATGCATAGACTTGAAATAAGATACCAATTGAAAAATAATCAATTGAGATAAAGTTAAAACTCAAGTTCTAGCATAAACAAGATTTGTGAAATCTTATATTTTAAGCACAAATCAAAAACATGTATATGTGTATGAATTAGAATGAGTACCAATCACCAATAGATGATACCAATGGAAATCATACATACACAATCAACAAATATGAGTATACATAAAGAATCAAATTGATACCAATTGAAAGAGTTCAATGATACCAATTGAAGTAACAATAATATCATGGTATAACTCATATCATAATGAAAAAAAAATTCGAACTAGTTAAAATAGAAAGTTTTGTAAACTAGTGCGAAATTCTTCAAGCAAGGAATAAATATAAGTCATTTTTCATAAAAGTGAAATCCACATGATAATCAACACTCTATTCAATTAAGTATAAGAAGGTCTCATGAAAACAAAGCATGACCAATTAATAAGTGTGAGTGTACAACTAACATGTGAAAATCAATTATGAAAAATATTTCATTAAGCTCTTTTAATTCCTTTAAACAATAATACTTATCTAAAACAAAAGATCATAGAACTACTTAATCTTCAAGGCATATGTATGGCTAGTATAAACTAAGGTATACATACATATCCAAAATACAAACGAGTCCACAAGGTATATGCATGAAGGCACGTGGCTCAAAAAGGAATGTATATGTATAGGATTAGTTTGAACTAGATGGACATATACATGAAGTAAAACTTAAATATGAAAACACGAAAAACCAATTTTCATAAACTAATTTCATTTCAAGGTATATGTATAAATTGTCAACACAATAAGTATACATACATATCCTAAACACAATTGAGTCCATATATAAGGATTTGCATGAAGGGCAAAAGACTCAAGGATTATACATGTATATCTTAATGTTTTGGCAAAATAAACATATACACGAAATTAAAACTTATATAAATTAAAAAAAATATGAATACAAGTTTAAAATATATGAATCATCAAAACTAGACTATACTCATACAACTAATGGGAACAAATAAGCATTCAACCCAATCATATATAGATTTATTTGTGTCCCACTATATGTATAGGTATATAACTAGTCTTAATGAAGACTAATACTTAAACAAGTCATCAAATCATTAAGCACAAGACAAACACGAATATCATTTTGTTAAAACAAACACATAAATTCATCAAAATTCTTTTATTTTGTGAACCAACTTCTAGGTATATGTATGATCCATCCAAATCTAACAATATGCATACATATCCCAACCATAAACGAGTCTATTAAAAATATTTGTATTGAAGGCAAAAGACTCATGGGTATACATGTATATTTATTAGGTTTGAATTTAAAATACATATACATGAAGTAGAATCATAAAAATAGGTATGACAAGTATAAATAAAGGAATCATCAAAACTAGCCTATACTTGTGCACATAGTGGTACAAATGAGCATGAAGGGCAAAACATATATAAGTCAATTTGTTCTCACTAAGTGTACATGTATACATGCAAGTTTTGATAAAATCTACATTTAAACATGTATATACCACATGAAGCACAAAACACATATAAAACAACATGATACAACTAAAACATGAAACAAACGTTCATATGATCAATATGTATATGCATATGCATTAGATCTAGGATATACATATTAGATCAAAAGTGAGATCACACAAATATAATCTACATTGAGCATGGGTGTCTCTAAACAACTAAGCATGTATATCACTAATCTAATGAACATGATATAACATAGTGAACATTAAACAATGACATGCTATAAAACAAATGATATGAACATGTAAACAATAATAAGGAGTTAGGAATTGTTACCAAAGCCTTAGAAGGCAACTTTCCTTGTCTCCAAAACATGGTGGTCCTTTCCACCAAATCTTCTCCCTTGAAAGTGATGCATCCAAAAAGTATTCTTTAAGCATGGAACACATCCACTCCAAGGTGCCAACACTCTCACGTCATGTGAGAGCCCTCACCTACATCAAAAATTGGAGGGGTGGTCTTTGGTACCCATTGTCTTTTGGGTCCATGGGGGTTAGTCCCTTCTCTAACCCAAACATATTTCTTTGCTAAATTTGGAGTATTTAATCTATCATAGCAAAATTTAGCAAGATGGCCTTTTCGACCACAATGTGTACAAGTGTACACATGAGCATACATAGTGTTAGGATGGTGTCCGTGAGGAGCATGTGTATGCCGTGGAGGGTGTGCATGCATGAAGGATGGAACTTGTTTCTTTCGAAGCAAAGTTTCCAACCGTGTATGATTCATAGCACATTGGCTCATAGTGGAGCCCAAACAATCTACCTTCTTCTTAAGCATGGATATATCATTGTTAATCCTAGAAGAAGAGGTACATGTATTAGGTAGTCTAGATGATGAGGCTACACTAGCATGGCAAACATGTGCATCCATCTTATGTTGCAAAACAATATTTTTCTCTAAGCAAATATTTAAATCATTTGAAATGGAAATGATTTTATTTTTCAAAGCAACATTCTCTTTTAAAATAAAATCTACTTTTGAAGTCAAATTTTCATTTTTCTTCAAAAGAACATGGCAATCATTTTTATTTTTCAAAAGTTCATTTTCTTTAAGTGCAAGGTCAAGTTGAGATTTCAATGAATCCTTCTCATTAGCAATCTCCTCTTTCTCTTGCAAAACAATATCAAGTCTAGCAATCAAATTTTTGTTTTCATTATTAATGCCTAGACTTTTCTTTTTCAAAATGTTATACTTCTCAATTAATTTTTCACAAACTAATGAAAGTTCTTCATTCAAAGCATGGGGATCAATATAATCATTAGAAGAACTAGCACTATCATCACAATCTAATAGAGTTTCGATTGTACCTCAAGGGAGTCATTCCCTTGGACCATGAAGCATTGGGAATCGGATTCTCCACTAGATTCCTCTTCCTTTTGGATTTGTTCTTGAAGCCCGGAGGTAGCGGTTGTGGTTGTCAATAAATTCCACACTACAAAAGCGGAATCAATATTAGAAACATGTAAAAGATAATCTTTAGGCAATGTGTTTCTAATAGCCTCTAGGGCTTGTGCATTGGCCCTTATATGAATGAGGTTACCAAGATAGCATTTCTTGGTAGCCGCAAGATAAACATGTAAACCTAGGGTTTGTAGGTAAATGGACATCCTAGTCTTCCAAACAAGAATGTTGGAAGCATCATACATAGGTGGGGTCATGAAGTCCATGGTAAACTATATGTGTGCAAATGAACAAATGCAAATGTAGATTAGCAAGCAAATGGATCACTCCTAGGATGTTAAGCCTAATATCAGGAGCACTAGCTCTGATACCAATTGAAATACACCTAGAGGGGGGGTGAATAGGTGAAAGTGCTAATCTAGTGAACTTAATGCAAACTAAGTGTGCTAAATACGGAAGCTAAAACAATCTTACAAGAACACTTAGTACAATCCAACAAGTGTTGCCGAATTCCCCTTGCGAGGCTCTGGACAAGCACCTCTTGATTCCCCTTGAATGGGTTGAGGTTGCTATATGAAGCTCTTGTTGGATGAGTATAAGTGTTGCACACACACAAGCAATCCAAGCATATACAATATATAACAATATGAATAATATGCAAGGTGCAAATGCAAGCAAGTATGAATATGCTCAATCCCACGCAAAAATATATGATGCAATGAAAGAATGATGCTTGCACAAATATAAGAGAGTAGAGTTGAGAGTAATTGGATCAATCGCAAACACACAAATTTGTTTCGAGGTTTGAGCCCCTAGCTCTACTTCCCCGCCTACACCACCGTGTAGGATTTCTAATCCACTATAGGAGCCCCTAACTCCTCTCTCAACTTACAATGCCACCGAGGCAATACAACACACAATCCACCTCTACCGAAGAGGGATACGGCCCGTAGCCAACCACAACAAATGCCTCTCCTTAAGAGGCTCACAAACCAATCACCCGATCACCTCTACCGAAGAGGGATTCACAAATAAAAGGGTGTTACAACAAGTGGTTCCAAAACCACAAACTCTCTTTTCTTTCTCTTTTCTTTCTTTTCCACAAAAACAAAGATCCTAATAGTTTAGGATAGAAGATAGCTCAAGTGTGGAAACTAGGTGTTTTGGAAAACAAGCAACAAAGAAAAACACTTGGGAAATTTCTTGTAAAAGATAGAGAATGAATGCCAATACAAAATCCCAATTCCAATTTCTTTGATTTTTCCAAAACCCAAATCAATAAAGATGAGAAGTTAAAAGCACTAAAAACTCTTTTTAAAACTCTTTTAAACTCTGCTGAAAACCAGAAATTTTTCTCTTAAAAACCTTGGCCAAAATCCCAAATGAATAGGATATATATAGGCCAAACCAGAAAACTAGCCGTTAGGCTGATGTGGCAATTTTGACAGCCACCGGTCGACCGGCCCGGTCGACCGCCAACGGTCGAAAATATGACCGTTGGGGCTTCGGTCGACTGCCAGTCGACCGACCAACAAGGAGGAAACACAGTTTCCTTCTATCGGTCGACCGACCCAGTCGACCGAAAAGATACAGAGAGCAGACTCTCTATATCGGTCGACTGGGTCCGTGACCCGGTCGACCGACGGATATGCACAGCCTGTGCATATCCGGACACAGCAGCCGGTCGACTGTCCCGGTCGACCGGTCTGCCTGAAATACAGTTTTTCTGGGCAGATTTTTGAGATAGAAAATTTGTAAAAAATCTTTTACACTTCTGAAAAATCCACAAAAATATGTTTTATCATTTTACTTGAAAACTAAACTTGTGATAAAAATTTCAAGACATATATCAATCATATCAATTCATTTTTGTGTCTTGCCAATTTTATCATAAATAAAACTTGTATTTTTATCAAACTAGATTTTTCCAAAACATGAATAGGAATGTCAAAATAAGTTTGTCTATAAGTTAAGCATGTATGTATAACTAGAAAACATCTACTATACATATAAATCATGAAAACTTGTTTTGATCCAACTATTCATAAAATCACACATCAAAACATAAAACGTGTGTGTTTGTGCACTTGAGCATATCAACTAAACTAAGCTTTACAAATGGATCTAAAACTCACTAAACTAAACTAGGATACCTAAGTCTTCTCTTGAGGAACTCCATCTTCAAGTAGACTTGCTCCCAAAACGCGATCCACCGAGTGCAAAGGGTATGATCTTTAAGCTTTGGCACCGGAATCACCATGATAAGCTTCCAAACACCTTGTTGAAGCTATCTCCCAAACTAATATCTTGCTAATGATCTGAAACTTAGAAACACAAGAATATTAGTAAACATAACTACATGAGTGTTGATCATCATCAAAACTAGAGTGGAAGGCTATTGGGCCAACATTCTCCTCTGAGGAGAGTCTTGAGGAAGAAGATGAACCTGAGTTTTGGAGGCATGATCCCCCAGCAGAGTCACGAGCTTTCATGTCTTTCATCTGGAAGGGCTTGAAGAAAATCTTTAGGGGACAAGTGAGGCTGAGGAAGAAGTTAGAGGAGCAATCCTCTCGGTTAGATAGTATGGAGGCAGCGTGGAGGACATCACAGTCGACTGGACCTAGCACCACTGCCGGTCCAAAGCGACGGAGGGAGTAGTGTTGTACCTTTTACCTATTTCATGCATCTTTTTATCTTGCATACATTGGGGACAATGCATGAGATAGGTATGGGGGGTAGCTTCTAACATAGGATTTTTCATTTTCTTTTTAGGCTTTTTATTTTTAGGATTTTCATTTTCTTTTTAGGTCTTTTAGATTTTACGTTTCTTATAGATTTTCTACTTTCTTTTAGATTTTACTTTTTCTTTTAGAAAAATAAAAAAAATAAAAAAAAAAGGAAATTCTTGATCCATGTTTAAAGAATCAAACTTGAAATTTAGGGATTAAGGTAGCTCTTAACTAAGATTTCTAATTATAAGTTGAAAAGAGGAGTTTAGTTGAATTTTTAGGTTAAGTAATAAAGGTTAAGAAAAATTACTAGATTTTAATTCTTTCTTTAGGATATATACATTAAACATATTGAAGGATTAATCAAAGACTTTGTGACTTTATTTACATATATATATAATAAAAATATATATATATATATAGAAAAAATTGTATATAAATAAATAATAAATACTTAGCCACTGATTAAGCTGGTTAGTCGTGCCTCAAGAAGCATTGCCGATCACGCCTAAAGATGGTTAAGTCCTTAAATTCCTTCGTGGCCTAGTTTACTTGAGTCATCGAACCCGAGGGATGTTTTCTCATCTGGTGCCCTAAGACCGTCTGGTTTGGGAGTCATCGGTAAGAGACTCGTTACAAGGGTAAACTAGAAAGCCTAAGGATGCTAAGGAATGTAAATAAATAAACATTGTATATTTAAATAAAAAAAAGAAAGAAAAAAAATATATTATATATATAAGTAAATAAATGAACTTAGTCTAAGAAAGATCCTTCATATTTATAGATGTATATAATCTAGGATTGATGCAAAATCCGATTTTTGATCTTTTCCCTAAAATCTTAACCTAAGTTGAAAACAAAACTCCAAATAGACGCTTATAAGAGGAATGACAAGTTTAGGATAACCTGAAACCTAAAGCTCAAGTTAGAATCTTTAAAACATGGATCAAAATTTTCACTAACCCTTTTTATTTTTCTTTATGGATTTTGTGGGTGTAATCCGCTGAAAACCCTCAGGAGACAACACTCCTCCTCTAGGGTAACCTAGAGGTTTAACGGCTTGTTGCACATGCTCAGTGCAATCGTGTCACCTACGAAAGTGGTGTAATAAACTAGTTAGGATTTTCTTTTTCTTTCTTTTTCTTTCTTTTTTGCTCGAGGACGAGCAAAAGCTAGGCATGGGGGTGTGATTGTTATACATATTTGCATATTTTACCACTTCCATACCATGCATATTATCAATAAAAATATGATTTTTGATCATCTTCTCTCTATTTTTGCAGGTCTTCATCTGAAATGAGAAAAAGCCCAAAATCTCTTTAATTAGCAATAATTAAAAGAGATTAATTCAAAAGCCCAAAAGAGAGCCCAAATTTGAGCCCAGGATCTAGAGAATTCTACGCGCTAACTCAAGATTCCAGAAGGTCCACGTGGCTAACAAACTTGTAACAACTTCACAACAGAAAACTGTTGGCCAACGGACTTGAAACGGCCGCAAGCTGCCGTGCCTCTGCGGCAGATCTGGGGCCGTTGAGCCCCAGATTCTGCCAGCTGTCTCATCTTCTGGAGCCTTCTCTCTGAGGCTATAAATACTGCACCAGGGCCTTCGCAAAAGAGGGTAGAGAAGAGAGGAGAGATTAGAGATTAGATACTTGTATTTTATAGGATTTTTCTCTAGGATTTTTGTAGTGTTCTAGATCTTCTTCCTCCCTAGAAATTCTGCAAAAGAGAGTTGTAAGAGAGAGAAAGCTTGTGTACACCAAGGAGTGACAACTTGTGAAGCAAGGATTGATCCATTCTCTTCTTCTCTACTTGAGCATTTTCTAGTATTACTTGCTTTCTTTAATTCTAGCTTTACTTTACTTGCACTTTTATTCATGCTTTGCTTTTCTTTTGTAATGGCTAGTAGCTAACTTTTCTATCATGAACTAGCTAACCACTAACCTTACTAACTACTAACTCATGGGTGATTGCTATCTTTAATCTTGCAAGTTGTATGGTCTTCTCTTCTCCGATGGGTTACTTTCATTGCTTGGCAAGCTCTTGTTGTAATTCCATATGATTCATGTGTGCCTCATTTAGAGCCTTGTCTTTAGAACAAGTGCCTTGATGGAACATGGAGATGGATCACAAAACATATGCTATTTGTTGTACAACTTCTTTACTTCAATTAATGAATATTGTTTCTTCTTCCTTAGCATCCCTTGAGTGTCGCTCTTTTGATTCCATTATTGAAAGTCTATCTTGTAGGCCAATGACATCTATGCGTCTACGAGACAAGTCCAAGAGTGATCACCCGTCATTCAAGTGGGAAAGTAATTAGACCAACACGCAAGACAAATCTTTGCCGATGAATCAACATGAGGCACGCATCACCATCACAGAGTTAGTAAGTCTTTAGCAAGGTAGTAAGGTTAGCTAGTCATGGTTTTCTCACCTTCAAAGTCTTCTAAAGTTTTCTTTTCTTTTAGTGTTAATACCAAATCTCCTTTATGATTTCTTTTCCTTTTTCATCATGAACATATCCACCGATTCTTTTATTTCTTTTTCCAACGATTCTTTATTCTTTTGAGCAAAGAAGAATCTTCGTTTTATATCTTCACTCCCAACCGTAACGCTTCTATCGCAAGCTCTCCCTGAGAATCGACTCGGTATAGCCCATGCTATAACGGAGATAGGAAAGGGTATATTGATTACATTTCGAATACATTGTAGAGTGATCAAAGCACTTGAGGTTGTTTCTAAACCTTATCTCTCTTTTCATTGAATATATTTTGTGTGCAAATTATACTCCACAATACAACACTTTTCCCGTCTAAACATACATCCAATGACAAGCTCGTACACACACATATACAAACTACCCACACCAACATACATGTACATACATACCCTAATATATATACATATACAGTACACATCCCTACATGCATATATAGCTACATATATATAACTTACACAAATCCAAGCATACGTCCATGCAAAATATCATACCCATTACTCACGCACACAACACCCATGCAAGCAAACATTTATAAACACACCATTTAGTTAACACATTAACATAAATACTTATTACACACATATCAACATTAAACACACTTTCACATTAACATGCGTACAAATCTAATCATGCATGCATGTTTACAACTCACGTATAACTAACTAGCACACATATTACAATTAACGACACAGAGAAGGAGAAAGTGCACTCACGCATGCCACGGGGGAAGCTTGTGGCGTGTTGACGGAGGCTCCGGTGGAGGCGGAGGAGGCCGCGGAGGACGTTGACGGATGGAGGATCTCGCCGTGAAGGGTGCAGGTACGTTCACGTTCGCCGACAGTAATTAACAGCAATACACGAAGAGACGGAAGATGCCATCACATACATTAATGTATGCATATATTTAATTTAATATCAACACACATACACTTATTATAACCATGCAAAAAATAACACACAGGTAATTTATCATTTCAAAAAAAATGACCTCACATTGGTTCTATCTATTTTCATTTACGGTGACACCCGAGTCGGGTATAAATTCATATGCATCCCCAGATTCTATTTCCTATATATTTTTTTTCTCCTGAGCATTTATTGTTAATATAAGAAGTGGGTTGCATGAGCCTTACAAGTTCATTTAAGAATGGAGGAGCATGTGTGTTTGCATATTTCTACAATTTTGTGAATATAATTTTCAAAAATGAAGTGCATAAATTTATACAAGCTTTCATACCTTCCTTCTAGTCTTTTCAGACCATTATTTTAGACATTGTAAGCAATGTTCACATTAAAAAACACAACTCTGAGGGCTTTGTGAGCATTCACCCCCAAATCGGTTTATTCACATCAAGATAAACTGAAATTAAGTACATTTCCATTGCACATGATCTTGTTGGAGTGGTGGACTGGCAAGAGAAGAGGTGATGGATGTTTGTTAACTCCAAATGCTCATGAGTAATGGGTTGCTACCCTTTTAGTGCTTCCAAAATAAATTCACCCAAGCTAAAATTTTGCATAAAGAGAGAAGCTTTGCATTGCTTTGTTTTGCTTTCTTTGCTTTTCTTCTTTTCTTATACTTTACAACACAACCATATGACCCCTTAGATAGGATTGTATACAATAAAGTTTCAAGTATAATAAATACATGTGTTAATAACCTCATGAAACTCTCTTAGTAAATATGCTATAGGTTTTGCTTAACTTTATTTGTAGAGTCAATAAGTTCGGTTTGGTTTTGCATTAACTCCATTACTCCAACAAATCACCCCCTCAAAACTGAAGCGTAGTCATGCCGAGCTTGTCTCTTAATCTTCTGAATGTATCTGCTGTTAGAGGCTAGGTGAATATGTCTGCGACTTGGTCTAAAGTATGACAATACTCCAGTACTATGGTTTTCTTCTTTACATGGTCTCTAAGAAAATGAAACTGTGTATCTATGTGTTTACTCCTCCCATGGTGTACTGGGTCTTTTGCAAGCTGTATAGCTGATTTGTTGTCTACAAATATCATTGTTGATTTTTCTTGTGGATGATCCAGCTCCTTTAAAATATTTCTCAACCAAATTGCTTCACAGGCTGTAGATGCAGCCGCCACATATTCTGCTTCACATGAAGATAAGGCCATAACTCCTTACTTCTTTGAGGTCCATGAAAATGCAGTTGCCCTGTTGGCCCAAAAGGTTACACCCTCCATTTGTTTGAAGTTTTGATGATAACAAAATACATAGGAGCTATATGGTACTAATAAGTTGTTTAGAATGAGTTTCAGGTTAGTACCAATAATGATGGCCATTTCTTAGTTATTGCAAGGTTTTCAAGATTTATGGTGCTAATAGGGCAAATGGCGCAAGAGGAAGTGTTCATAGAAGAGAAGGCTCTAGCATGGCTCAAAGACTTCCTTGTGGTTAAGAGACTTCATTATCTGTTTCTAGTTTTATAGTTTGTTAAAGAATAGTGAATAGGTTTGAAGCTCAAATTCCCTACACACTAGTTTTTGTACACATCTCTATCTAAAGAAATTTCTCCTATTACTTACAAAATATTTTTTAAACATAGTTTATTACTTACAAACTCCATTTTGTTTATTATACCTAGTCTTGATCAAAACTATTTTGAAAACTATCAAGAACTTTTAAAACCTTTTCCAAAAATCAGTTTTTGGCCTGCTGGGGTCGACCGGGCGGTCGACCGGCTCTGTTTCAGGTCAGATCGGTCGACCGACCGGTCGACCGGGCTTCTAACCGTTGGGTGCGTGCATGTGTGCACATTTCCCGATCGACCGGACCCCATTTCGGTCGACCGACCTTCGGCCGACTGAAAGACATCAACTCTCTGTTTGTTTCGGTCGACCGGGCAGTCGACGGTGGGCTGCAACGGCCAAATTTTTTGAAAACCCGGTCGACCGAGGCTGGATTTCAGCCTTAACGGCTATATTTTTTAACACGTTTTTAAACGTGTGTTTTGTCTCTAAACGAGTTTAGGGGCTGGTTTTTGGGTCAAATATTTCCTAATTACCTATTGTATTAATTTACTCTTTAATCCCTAGCTCTTTCCTATAAATAGGGTTGATTAGGGTTGAGGTTCTTACAACAAGCATTTGCAAAAATATTCAAGTTTAAAGCTTTCAAAAGAAGTTTTTGTTCTCTGTTTTTGTGCTGAAAATCTCTCTTTACTGAAGTTTTTGATTCAAAACTCTCTTCAAATTCATTTTCTTTTTCACTTACAATACTTGAGCTTCAATCCTACACATTGTTCGATAGGGTTTTTGTAAGGGAAAAAGATTTTTCAAAAGAGTGTTTGTGGTCTTTTGATCACCAAGAGATACTTGTATTTGTGATTGAGGAGTTGGGTACTCCAGTGTGGTTGTAACTCGTTGTGAAAGTTATAGTGGTTGAAAAATCCTTCTGGGTGAAGGCGGGGACGTAGAGCTGGGTGCTCGAACCTCGAAACAAATCTCAGTGTTTGCGATTGGTTTACTTGCTTCATCTACTTGCTTTATATTCATTGCTATATTGTCGATCAATACTCATACAACAAGATTGCAATACGCACCTCAAACTCTTATCTAGAGGAATCACGAGGAAGGAGTTCAGAGCCATTCACGGGGTATTCGGCTTCTAGTCTTATTTTGGGTGATCGTTGCATCATAACATTTTAATTTGTGCATTGATTAGCATTATCACCTATTCACCCCCCCTCTAGGTGATTTCAATTGGTATCAGAGGTAGGACTCTAGTTTTTGGCTTCACATCCGTAGAGAGATCCTAAAATTTGCTAATCACTATTTGCATACTTTCATTCATACATTAGTAAAAATGGCCGACAACATTAAGACCCCTCCTAAATTTGATGGACTCAACTTCCCCATTTGGAAAGTTAGGATGATTATTTTTCTACAATCTCTAGGGAGTCTAGTTGCTAAGTCCTTGACCAAGCCTTATAGTAGACCCGAAAGTAAGGAGAACACTTGGTCCGAATTTACCTATAAGGAATATGAGGCTAATTCTAAGACTCAAAATTCCCTTCTCACCACTTGAATGAGGATGATCTAACACGGGTTATACATTGCAAATCCGCCTATGAGATTTGGCAACACTTATTGGTCACTCATGAGGGGACATCACAAGTCAAGAGAGCTAAAATAGATCTCTTGCGTTCCCAATATGAAAGTTTTAAAATGCTTGAAGATGAGTCTATTGATACTATGATTACCAAGTTTACTAAGATTACCAATGCTCTTTCTTCTCTAGGTGATGATATAAGCAACGACCAAAAGGTGCGCAAAGTGATTCGTGCTCTTCCTTCGTCATGGGAGATCAAAGCTACCACCTTAAAGGAGTTGAACTATAAAGATGAGATGGAGCTCATAAGTCTTATTGGAAACCTTAAAACTCATGAGATGGAGAAGAAGGCAAGAGAAGAAGTGGTACCTCAAAAGAAGAAGTCCATAGCTTTCAAGTCTTCCTCTTCCAACTACGATGATGAAGAAGATGAAGAAGATGATGAAGAGCTATCTCTCTTTGTAAGAAATGCAAAGAGAATATACCGTAAGAATAAGCTCAACTATAGAAGACAATGGGAAGGGAAGGAGAAGAAAAGGATCAAATGCTACAACTGTCGGAAACCCGGACACATCATGGCCGATTGCCCCAATTTCAAGAAAAAGATGATCTCCTCCTTGAAGCAAAAGAGGCCAGTTGAAAAGAAGGTATACAAGCTACTTGGGATTCGAAAAGTGAATCCGAAGATGAGATCGACACGGCAAATATGTGTTTCATGGCAAACACACCAAGGTAACCTCTCAACCACTTGATGTTGAAAATGAAATAAGTAGAGAAATGTTAGATCATACTTTTGTTGAACTTTCAGAAAGTTATGATGATAAAAAGGTAGAGTGCTCAAAATTGAAAAAGGAAACTGAGATGCTTAAAAATCAACTTACAATTGTTTCAAAAGAAAAGGAAGAACTTTCTTCTAATCTTATTTCAACTAAAAGAGAGTTTGATGCTTATAAAGTCGCTTGTAAAGCTAAATTTTTAAAAATTGATGAAAATGAATTATCCTTGTTAAAAGCGAAAATCAATGATTTTGGAAATATTTTAAAGGAATGTGCTTTTAATACTAATAAATTAGAGGAAATGTTTTCAAAGAAGCATTTGAACACTCCACATGCTAAGATTGATAAAACTTCTCATGCTAAAAATTCTCATGCTCATCATGCCAACACTTCACATGACACTCATGTTAAAACTACTCATGCTCACAATTCACATGTTCGTAAGCCACACACTCATTATGCTTTTAAATATGGAAGAATTTATAGATGCACTTATTGTGGTCGGAATGGCCATTTAGCTAAATTTTGCTATGATCATATAAATAGGACAAATAATCTTATGTGGGTTCGTGACACTAACTCTTTAAGACCCAAGAAAATATGGGTACCAAAATCAAATCCTAAATTATTTGATGTAGGTACACACCAAGGCTCCAAGACGTAAGGAGCGGTGGTACCTTGATAGTGGTTGTTCAAGGCATATGACTTGGGATATCAACAACTTCACAACCCTATCAAGGTATGTTGAAGGTGGCACCGTCACCTTCGGAGATGACTCCAAGGGCACCATCATCGGTATAGGTAACATTCAAATTGGTGCATCTCCTTTAATAGAAAATGTTGTTCTTGTTGATGGACTTAAACATAACTTGCTTAGTATAAGTCAACTTTGTGATCGTGGTCTTAAAGTTGTGTTTGATGATTCTTCTTGCAAAATTTTTGATTGTAAAACCAATGATTGTATTCTCACCGGATTTCGTGATAATAATATCTATATTATTGACATGCTTAATATGGATTGTTCTACTAAATGCTTGAATGCTTTTGATGAGATTTCATGGCTTTGGCATAGAAGATTAGGATATGCATCTTTTGATCACCTTGCTAGAATTAATTTTAAGAAATTGGTGAAGGGTATTCCTTGCTTGAAGTTTGAAAAAGACCGCATTTGTGGTGCGTGCCAACTTGGGAAATAAACCAAGTCTTCTTTCAAACCAATCAAGGATATCATGTCAACTAGGCCATTAGAATTGATTCACATGGATCTTTTTGGACCAACTAAAACTAAAAGCTTAAATGGAAGTAGATATGCTTTTGTTTTAGTTGATGATTTTTCACGATTCACTTGGGTTTTCTTTTTGGAACACAAAGATCAAACTTTTTCACATTTTAAGATTTTTCGAAAAAGGGTTGAAAAAGAAAAGAGATTTTCGATTTTAAATATAAGAAGTGATAGAGGTGGTGAGTTTGTTAACCAACTCTTCATGACTTATTGTGTTGAAAAGGGAATTAAGCATGAAATGTCATGTCCTAGAACTCCACAACAAAATGGAGTAGTTGAAAGGAAGAATAGAACTCTTCAAGAGATGGCTAGGACTATGATAAGTGAATATGAGCTCCCTCAATATCTATGGGCCGAGGCCGTAAACACCGCATGCTACATATCAAACCGTATTTATTTGTGTAAAAATACTTTCAAAACCTCTTTTGAAATTTATCATTTAAGAAAACCAAATGTTTCATACTTTAAAGTTTTTGGATGCAAGTGTTTTGTTTGAATACTAAAGATAACTTGGGTAAATTTGATGCTAAGGCTTATGAAGCAATATTTGTTGGATATTCTAGTACTAGCAAAGCTTATAGAGCATTCAATAAATCTTCTCATACTATTGAAGAATTCTTGCATATCAAATCTGAAGAATCTAATGATATTGTTGAGAATGTTGTAGAGATTGACTCATTAGGTGAGGACATGGAAAAACTATCCTTGAAGGACTCACCCATTCAAGAAGAAAAGCAAGAACCCATTAGTGAAGTTCAAAAGGATGAAGTGGAAAACTCTCAACCACTTCCTAAAGATTGGAGATACGCTACAAATCATCCCAAGGATCTCATCATAGGTGATGTATCTAAAGGGGTAACAACTCGCTCCAAACTCCATGAATTGTGTGGTAATTTTGCATTCATTTCTCATTTTGATCCCAAAAACATCCTCGAAGCCGAGGGTGACTCATATTGGTTGCTAGCTATGCAAGAAGAGCTCAATCAATTTGAGCGCAACCAAGTTTGGCACCTTGTTCCTAGACCCCACGATAGACCAATAATTGGTACTAAGTGGATTTTTAGGAACAAGATGGATGAGTCAGGAAATGTTATTAGGAATAAGGCTAGGTTAGTGGCCCAAGGTTACACTCAAGTTGAAGGAATCGACTTTGAAGAGACCTTTGCACCCGTATCACGGCTTGAAACCATACGAATTACACTAGCTTTTGCATCTTTCAAAAATTTTAAACTTTTTCAAATGGATGTAAAAGTGCATTTTTAAATGGTTTTATTAATGAAGAAGTTTATGTTGAACAACCTCTCGGTTTTATAGATCATGTTCATCCAAATTTTGTTTTTAAACTTGACAAAGCTTTGTATGGTTTAAAACAAGCTCCAAGAGCTTGGTATGAAAGGCTTTCTAGTTTTCTTCTTTCAAATGATTTTGTTAAAGGCAAAGTAGACAAAACATTATTTACTAAGCATGTTGATAGTGACATACTTATAGTGCAAATATATGTTGATGATATAATTTTTGGTTCTACTAATGAGTTTCTTTGCAAGAAGTTTGAACATGCATGCAACGTGAATTTGAGATGTCATTAATGGGTGAATTGAATTATTTCCTTGGACATCAAAACAAGCAAATGCGTGATGGGATTTTCATATGTCAAGCCAAGTACTCAAAGGAACTCATAAAGAAATTTGGACTTGAAGGTTCAAAAATTTGCAACACTCCCATGGCAACTACAACCAAGCTTGATAAGGATGACCAAGGTAAGTGTGTTGATATTAAGTTATGTAGAAGCATGATTGGTAGTTTGTTGTATTTAACGGCTAGAAGGCCGGATATCATGTTTAGTGTGTGTCTTTGTGCTAGATTCCAATCATGTCCTAAAGAGTCCCATCTTATTGCGGTAAAACGCATCATTCGTTATATTAAGGGCACTATTGGAATGGGTCTTTGGTATCCGAAAACCGGAGATTTTTCAATGACGAGTTTTTCGGATGCCGACTATGCGGGTTGTAGATGTTGGCCCAAAGGCCTATCACTCTAGTTTTGATGATGATCAACTCATGTAGTTATAGTACTAATGATCTTGTGTTTAATTAGTTTCAGATTTGTGATCAAGATCTTAGTAGGTGTGTAGCTTCAACAAAGGATTTAAAGTCAAATTTTGGAGCTAGCACGGTTTGATTCAAGAGCTTATGCATCAAGATCACATCAAGTATTCAAGAGGAGTCTAGCTCTATGGATCATTTTTTGGACCAAGTCAAGAAAAGGAGAAGACTTCAAGTGAAGACTTCAAGATCAAGACTTGTGTCTAGGTTTGTTTTTATAAGATTTTATTTTTAGTTAAAATGTAAAGGATAGAATAGTTGGTGGATTGCTCAAGTATATCTTACACACACACTCTTGATTTAGATAAGTTTTCATAAAAGAATTTTTATTTTGGAAAAATATAAAAGAGTTTTCTTTTTGGAAAAATACCGGTTTGGTTTTGGTATTCAAAGTATACATGTGTTGTTAACCAAAACCGTTTTAGAGCTTAAAGTCAAAAACATAGATATTTCACTATGTATGTATAGTGGATCATATCCATACACTCTATGCTTTAAAAGTTGTTTAAATATCTTGTTTTTGTATTTGGAGAAGTTTTGGAAAAACCAATTTTGGAAAAATACAGTTTTTTGTTTTGAGCCAAATTTTCCAAGTTACAAAAATAGTTTAAATTGATTGTAACATGTCTTGATTTTGCTCAAGCATGTTTGATATCAAAGTATAATGTTAAAACTATTTTTGTAGATTTTTGGTAATTTTATGGGATTTTATTTGAGCCAAAATGACCAAGTTTTCTTTCCCAAAAATCCCTGACCTGGCTTTTGCCGGTCGACCGAGCTTGAAGTCGGTCGACCGGGCCGGTCGACCGATGTGCACAGACGTGCACGACAGCCTTTACTGGAGGGCCGATCGACCGACCCGGTCGACCGCCGAGAGCTTCTGCTCTCTGGAAAGCCCTGGTCGACCGGGCCGGTCGACCGGCAGAGAGCTCTGCTCTCTGTTCCAGGGCCACGGTCGACCGGCCGGTCGACCGCTGGCACAACGGTCAGATTTCTGACCGTTGGCCAAGTGACCGGGCGGTCGACCAACAGGCCCACCTGGCTCCAACGGCTAGTTTTTCTAGCTCTATAAATTGGGGCTTTTGGGGGCTATTTTCTACAAGATTTTTAAGTGGTTTTTGAGCTAGTTTTTCCAATTCTTTTCAGAGCTTTTCCCACTTGTTTAGAGAGCAAATATTTCCAATCAAAAGGGGAGTTTATCAAGAGTGTTTAAAAGTGATTTTCTTGAGTTTTCTTCCACAAATTCCATCCTTGTTTTTCTCACAAACACTTGAGCAACCCATCGATATATTCATCCTATAGGAGTGTTATTGTGAGAGTATTGAAAATCACCTAGAGGGGGGTGAATAGGTGATAATGCTAATCAATGCCCAAATAAAAATTATGATGCAACAATCTCCCAAAATAAGACTAGAAGCCGGATTCCCCGTGAAGGGCTCTGAACTCCTTCCTCGTGATTCCTCTGGATATGAGTTGGAGGTGCACAATGCAATCTTGTTGTATGGGACTTTAATTGACAAGATGAATGAAAACAAGTGAATATTGCAATGAAAAAGAAAGCAAGTAATAAGAGCAATGAAAGTAAAGTAAGAAGCAAGAGCAAGTAAATCAAACGAAAACACCGAGAATTTTTTCGAGATTCAAGCACCCAGCTCTACGTCCCCGCCTTCCCTAGAAGGATTTCTAACCACTATAACTTCACAAAGATGTTACAAATACACCGGAGTACCCAACTCCACAATCTCAAGTACAGGTTCTCTCTTGGTGATCAAAAGACCACAAACTCTCTTTTGAAAATGTCTCTTCCCTTACAAAGATCCTTGTAGAATGATGAGAGAATTGAAGCTCTTGTGTGTAAGTGAAAAGAAAAGGAAATCAGAGAGTTTTGAAAAACACTTCAGAAAATGAGAGAAATATTTAGCACAAAAACCAAGAAACAAAGCTCTTTTGAATGCCTTAAACTTTTGAAACTTTTGCAAATTTTTCTAGTAACCAAACCTCTCCCTAATCACCCCTATTTATAGGAGAGGGCTAAGGATTAAGGAGTAAACCACTTAATGCTAATTAGAAAGTATTAGGTTCAGAAAATATCATTTAAACACTTTTTAGAAAGAAAAAGACAAAAATAAAACAACTCAGAAAACTAACCGTTACTGTTCAAACGACTCTTTCGGTCGACCGGTCGGTCTACCGGAGTACAAAATAATACGACCGTTGCGGGCTTCCGGTCGACCGGTCGGTCGACTGGGCAGAAACAGAGAGCAATGCCCTCTCAGTCAGCCAGCCGCCCGGTCGACCGAAGGACTTCGGTAGGCCGCCCGGTCGGCCGAAAAACGTGCACACGGATACGCACCAAAAACTGCCAGAACCTCGGTCGACTGGGACGGTCGACTGTTCTGACCTGGCAGAGTGCGGTCGACCGGCTCAGGCCAAAAATCAAAGCTGAAACAAAATTTTAAAGGGGATTTGAAATCTAACAAAATAGTTTTGATTTGAAACATGTATAATACCCAAAATTGAGTTTATAAACAAGAGGCTTTTAATTAAAATAATTTTTACATATTTATAGGGAATATTCTTGGAAATGATATGTGCGCAAAAATGTGTATGATAGAGCTTCAAACCTTTTCACTATTCTTTAACAAAACTATAAAACTAGGAACAAATCTAATGAAGTCTCTTGAGCAATCTTGAAATTTTGAGCCATGCAATGCCTTGCTAGAGCCTTCTCTTCTATGTTCCTTCCTTGATGCGTCATTTGCCTTATTTGCTCCATGAGCCTAGAATTCTTGCAAAAGCTAAGCAATGGCCTCCAAAAATGGTACTAACCTGAAACTTATCTTGAACAAACTAATTAGTACCAAATAGCTCTTATTTGTTTTGTTATCATCAAAACTCTAAACAATTAGAGAGTGTAACCTTTTGGGCCAACAATATCCCCCTCTTTGATGATGACAAAACAAATAGGCTATAATAAAAATAAAAGAGAGGGTGTAAGCTCCCCCTCAAATTATACCATGTTAAACAAAGAAAAACCATATGAGTTGCAAGCAAAAACCATGAGACTAAAAATCATAAACACCATGAGATATCATAAACACCATGAGATATAAAACACTTGCAAAACACTTAAACTCAAATACAAGAATTCATGAAAACACATCAAAAACTAATTCATGAAAACACATCAAAAACTAAAAACATATATAAAAAACATATATAAACTTATTCTCCCCCTTTTTGTCATACATCAAAAAGGGTTAAGAAAACATTTTTATTCAATAACACAAATGTTAAGTTCACCACAAATAAAAGAAAATAGCAAAATCAAGTTGTTTAGTGAAAATATCGGCAAGTTAAAAATCCGTAGAAACATAATCAATATCTATATCTCCTTTCTCAAAATGGTCTCTAAGAAAGTGATATCTAATCTCAATGTGTTTGGTCTTACTATGTTGATTTGCATTCTTAGTCATATGTATAGTACTAGTATTATCACAAAATATTTTTATATGGTTATAATGCAAATCATAATCAAGGAGAGTATGTTTCATCCAAAGGACTTGTGCACAACAAGCCCCCGCGGCAACATACTCCGCCTCGGCGGTTGAGAGAGCGACGGAATTTTGTTTCCTAGAGGATCATGAAACAAGACAATTACCAAGAAATTGACATGTCCCACTAGTACTCTTTCTATCTACTTTACAACCCGTATAGTCGGCATCCGAATAACTCGTCATTGAGAAATCTCTGATTTTCAGATACCAAAGACCCATTCCAATTGTGCCCTTAATATAACGAATAATGCGTTTTACCGCAATAAGATGGGACTCTTTGGGACACGATTGAAATCTAGCACAAAGACACACACTAAACATTATGTCCGGCCTACTTGCCGTCAAATACAAAAGACTACCTATCATGCTTCTATACAATTTAATATCAATATTTTTACCTTGGTCATCCTTATCAAGCTTGGTTGTAGTTGCCATGGGAGTGTTGCAAACTTTAGAGCCTTCAAGTCCAAACTTCTTTACGAGTTCCTTTGCGTACTTGGCTTGACATATGAAATTTCCATCTTGCAATTGCTTGATTTGGAGTCCAAGAAAGAAATTCAATTCACCCATGGAAGACATTTCAAACTCACATTGCATAACCTTTTCAAACTCCTTGCATAAAAACTCATCAGAAGATCCAAAAATTATATCATCAACAAAAATTTGCACAATTAAAATGTCATTATCAACATGCTTAGTGAAAAGAGTTGTGTCTACTTTGCCTTTAACAAAATCATTTGAAATGAGAAAACTAGAAAGCCTTTCATACCAAGCTCTTGGAGCTTGTTTCAATCCATACAAAGCTTTATCAAGTTTAAAAACAAAATTGGGATGAACTGTTGGCCCAAAGGCCCATCACTCTAGTTTTGATGATGATCAACTCATAAAGTTATGTATACTAATTATCTTGTGCTTAATTAGTGACAGATTTATGATCAAGATCTTAGTAGGTGTGGAGCTTCAACAAAGGATTTTAAGACAAGTTTTGGAGCTAGCACCGGTTGATTCACGAGCCTATGCATCAAGACCACATAAAGAGTCGAGCTCGTTGGATTGCATTTGGACCAAGTCAAGAAGATGAGAAGCCTTCAAGTGAAGACTTCAAGAAGATGAAGACTTGTGTCTAGGTATAAGATTTTGTTTTTGTTTTAGTTAAAAATGTAAAGGATAGAATAGTGGTGGATTGCTCAAGTACATATACACACACACTCTTGATAGAATTGTTTTCATAAAAGATTTTTTAGTTTAGAAAAGATTTTTCATTTTGGAAAAATACAAGTTTGGTTTTTGGTGTTTCTCATATACTTATCTTTTAACCAAAACCAAGTTTAGAGCTTAATGTCAAAAACATAAATATTTCATCTTGATTGTGTAGTGGATCATATCCATACACTCTATGCTTTAATAAGTTCAAAATATCTTGTTTTTGTATTTGGTAAAGTTTTAGAAAATACAAGATTATCTCTAACAAATTTTCTCCCAAGTGCTGACCAAGAACTGGCTTACGGGTCGACCGGGCGGGTCGACCGGAACCAAGGGCAGGTCGACCGCAAGGGTCGACCGACGTGCACAGAGCCGTGCACGTCTGTCAGTTCAGTGGGCGGGTCGACCGGGCGGATCGACCGGAACTGAGAGCATTGCTCTCTGTTCTTTTGGGTCGACCGGGCGGGTCGACCAGAGGCTCCAACGGTCGGATTTTTGACCGTTGGGGGTCGACCGGCAGGCCTGACAGACCCCAACGGCTATATTTTTCTGGCCTATAAATTTGAGGGTCTTGTCATTGTTTTGTAACAAGATTTTAGGAGAGCTTTGAGCCAGTTTTTCCCATTCTTTAAAAGGGTTTTCTCCATATATTTGAGAGCAAATATTTCCTATCTAAAGGGAAGATTTTATTCAAGAGTGTTTAAAAGAGATTCTTTGAGTTTTCCTCCACCATTCTCATCCAAGTTTTTCTCACACAAACACTTGAGCTATCCATTGCTATTCATCTTATAGGAGTGTTGTAGTGAGAGCTTTCATTGGTGATCAAAGTGTTTAGATCACCAAGAGATCATTTCTTGTACTTTGAGGAGGCGGACGTGTGTGTCCGCGTTGTTTCGAGTTCGGGTACGAACTCCGTGTTTGAGGTGCGGCCTCGGGAGCTTGTGGGGCTTGCGTGTGTACAGGACTAGGGAGTCCGAGGGCTTGTAGGTGTTGCGGCACCGAGGAGAGATCCATTGGGATCTTGCATAGTGGAAATCCTTCGTGTGTCGAAGGCGGGGATGTAGAGCAAGTGTGCTCGAACCTCGAAACAAACCCTTTGTGTTTGCGATTGCTCACTCTCTCTCTCTCTATCTCCTTTATATCTTGCATACTTTTATTGTCCATCTTTATATGCTTGATATATTCATTTGTGCATAATTGATATACTTGCGTGGGATTGTTTGCTAACACTTGTATTCAACCAAGAGAGCCAACGCGGCACCTCAACCCATTCAAGGGGAATCTAGAGGAGTTTGTCCAGAGCCCTTCACGGGGAATTCGACAACACTCTTTGGTTATACGTGGTGTTTAGTGTAAAAGATTTAATTTGGTCATAATTGTTTTAGCTTCCGCATTATTTGGCATTAAGTGACAATTAGATTAGCCATCACCTATTCACCCCCCTCTAGGTGAACTTACATGAACATGATCAACAAAACCGGGAGGTTGTTCAACATAAACTTCTTCATTTATAAAACCATTCAAAAATGCACTTTTCACATCCTTTGAAAAAGTTTAAAATTTTTGAAAGATTCAAAAGCTAGTGTCATCCGTATGGCTTTAAGCCGTGCTACGGGTGCAAAGGTCTCCTCAAAGTCAATTCCCTCAACTTGAGTGTAACCTTGGGCCACTAACCTAGCTTTATTCCTAATGACATTACCGGAGTCATCCATCTTGTTTCTAAAGATCCACTTAGTACCAATTATTGGTCTATCGTGGGGCCTAGGAACAAGGTGCCAAACTTGATTGCGCTCAAATTGATTGAGTTCCTCTTGCATGGCTAGCAACCAATATGAGTCCGCCTCGGCTTCGAGGATGCTTTTGGGTTCAAAATGAAAAATGAAAGCATAGTTACCACATAAGTCATGGAGCTTGGAGCGAGTTGTTACCCCTTTAGAGACATCACCTAAGATGAGTTCCTTGGGGTGGTTTGTAGCGTATCTCCAATCTTTAGGAAGCGGTTGAGAGCTTTCCTCTTTATCCTCTTGAACATCACCAATTGGTTCTTGCTTTTCTTCTTGAGCGGGTGAGTCCTTCATGGATAGTCTCTCCATATCTTCACCTAATGGGTCAATCTCTACAACATTCTCAACAACCACATTAGATTCTTCAAATTTAACATGCATGGATTCTTCAATGGTAAGTGAAGATCTATCGAATACTCTATAAGCTTTGCTAGTAGTAGAATATCCAACAAAGATTGCTTCATAAGCCTTAGCATCAAATTTACCCACGTTATCTTTAGTATTCAAAACAAAACACTTGCATCAAAAAACTTTAAAATATGCAACATTAGGTTTTCTAGAATGATACATTTCAAAAGATGTTTTGGAAGAATTCTTACACAAATAAATACGATTTGAAATATAGCATGCGGTGTTTACGGCCTCAGCCCATAAATATTGAGGGAGGTCATATTCACTTATCATGGTCCTAGCCATCTCTTGAAGTGTTCTATTTTTCCTTTCTACAACTCCATTTTGTTGTGGAGTTCTAGGACATGACATTTCATGCTTGATTCCCTTTTCATCACAATAAGTCATGAAGAGTTGGTTAACAAACTCACCACCTCTATCACTCCTTATTTTCAAAATCGAAAAACATTTTTCTTTTTCAACCCTTTTTCGAAAAACTTTGAAATGAGAAAAAGTTTGATCTTTGTGTTCCAAAAAGAAAACCCAAGTGAAACGGGAAAAATCATCAACTAAAACAAATACGAATCTACTACCATTTAAACTCTTAGTTTTAGTTGGTCCAAAAAGATCCATATGAATTAATTCTAATGGCCTAGTTGACATGATATCCTTGATTGGTTTGAAGGAAGACTTGGTTTGTTTCCCAAGTTGGCACGCACCACAAATGTGGTCTTTCTCAAACTTGAAGCAAGGTATATCCTTCACCAATTTCTTAGAATTAATCCTAGAAAGATGGTCAAAAGATGCATGTCCTAATCTTCTATGCCAAAGCCAAGAATTTTCATCAAAAGCATTCAAGCATTTAGTAGAACAATCTAAATTAAGCATGTCAATGATATAAACATTATTGTCATGAAAACCGGTGAGAATACAATCATTGGTTTTAACATCAAAAATCTTGCTAGAAGAATCATCAAAAACAATTTTAAGTCTACGGTCACAAAGTTGACTAATACTAAGCAAGTTATGCTTCAAACCATCAACAAGAACTACATTTTCTATAATAAGAGATGCACCAATTTGAATGTTACCTATACCGATGATAGTGCCCTTGGAGTCATCCCCGAAGGTGACGGTGCCACCTTCCATGTACCTTGATAGGGTTGTAAAGTTATTGATGTCCCATGTCATGTGTCTTGAACAACCACTATCAAGGTACCACCGCTCCTTACGTCTTGGAGCCTTGGTGTGTACCTACATCAAATAATTTAGGACTTGATTTTGGTACCCACATTTTCTTGGGTCCTAAAGAGTTAGTGCCATGAACCCAAACTAGATTATTTGATCTATTTACTTGGTCATAACAAAACTTAGCCAAATGTCCATTCTTACCACAATAAGTACATCTATACACTCTACCATATTTAAAAGCATAGTGAGTGTGAGACTTGTGAGCATGTGTGGATTTATCATGAGTGTTGTGTGAAGTGTGAGCATGAGGAATCTTAACATGAGAATCTTTAGCATGAGAAGTGTGCTTTTTAGAAAACATTTCTTTAAGTTTATTAGAGTTAAAAGCACAATCCTTCAAAACCTTTTCAAAATCAACAATTCTAGTTTTTAAAGAAGAAATTTCTTTTTCATCAATCTTAGAAAATTTTGCTTTACAAGCAATTCTGTAAGCACTAAATTCATTTTGAGTAGAAATGAGATTGGAAGAAATTTCATCTTTTTCTCTAGAAACAATAGCAAGTTGATTTTTAAGAAAAGCAACTTCCTTTTTCAATTTAGAACATTCAATCTTTTATTATCATAGGTTTTCAAAAGTTCAACAAAGCATGTACAAGAACTTCTTTAGTTAATTCATCTTCTTCATCAAGAGGTTGTGGGGTTACCTTTGGTGTGTTTGCCATGAAACACATGTTCGCCGTGTCCACCTCGTCTTCGGATTCGCTTTCCGAATCCCATGTGGATTTGTAGGCTTTCTTTTCGACCGGCTTCTTTGGCTTGAAGGAGGAAGTCATCTTCCTCTTGAAATCTGGGCAATCCGTCATGATGTGTTCGGGCTTTCGGCAATTGTAGCAAATGATTCTTCTCTCCTCTTTTCCTTCAAACTTCCTTCTAAAGTTGAGTTTGTTCTTACGGTACATTCTCTTCACGTTTCGTACAGGAAGGGAGAGCTCCTCATCTTCTTCTTCATCTTCTTCTTCCTCATCAAGAGTGAAGGAAGACTTGAAGGCTATGGATTTCTTCTTTAGAGGAGCGGCTTCTTCTCTTACCTTCTTTTCCATCTCATGAGTCTTCAAGTTTCCAATGAGACTAATGAGGTCCATTTCGTCCTTGTCATTCAACTCTTTCAAGGTGGTGGCCTTTATCTCCCATGAAGAAGGAAGAGCCCGAATCACTTTTCGCACCTTTTGGTCATTGGAAATATCATCACCTAAAGAGGAAAGAGCATTGGTGATTTTAGTAAACCTTGTAATCATGTAATCAATAGATTCATCATCAATCATTTTAAAAGATTCATATTGGGACCTCAAGAGATCTATCTTAGCTCTCTTTACTTGTGATGTCCCCTCGTGTGTGACTAACAAATGTTGCCAAATCTCATAGGCGGATTGGCAATGTATTACCCGTGTAAGGTCATCCTCATTCAAGGCGGTTAGGAGGGAGTTTTGGGCCTTTGAGTTAGCCTCATATTCTCTAAAGTAAATTCGGTCCAAGTGCTTTCATCACTATCAGGTACAACATAGGGTTTGGTCAAGGATTTAGCAACTAGGCTACCTAAAAATTGTAAGAAAATAGTCATCCTAACCTTCCAAATAGGGAAATTAAGTCCATCAAATTTAGGAGGGGTTTTGATGTTATCGGCCATGTTTACTAGTGAATGAATGGATGAATGCAAATGTTGATTAGCAAATTTTAAGGATCTCTCTAAGGATGTTAAGCCAAACCTAGAGTCCAAGCTCTGATACCAATTGAAAATCACCTAGAGGGGGGGTGAATAGGTGATAATGCTAATCAATGCCGAAATAAAAATTATGATGCAACAATCTCCCAAAACAAGACTAGAAGCCGGATTCCCCGTGAAGGGCTCTGAACTCCTTCCTCGTGATTCCTCTGGATATGAGTTGGAGGTACACAATGCAATCTTGTTGTATGGGACTTTGATTGACAAGATGAATGAAAATAAGTGAATATTGCAATGAAAAAGAAAGCAAGTAATAAGAGCAATGAAAGTAAAACAAGAAGCAAGAGCAAGTAAACCAAACGTAAACACCGAGAATTTTTCCGAGGTTCGAGCACCCAGCTCTATGTCCCCGCCTTCCCCAGAAGGATTTCTATCCACTATAACTTCACAAAGATGTTACAAATACACCGGAGTACCCAACTCCACAATCTCAAGTACAAGTTCTCTCTTGGTGATCAAAAGACCACAAACTCTCTTTTGAAAATGTCTCTTCCCTTACAAAGATCCTTGTAGAATGATGAGAGGATTGAAGCTCTTGTGTGTAAGTGAAAAGAAAAGGAATCAGAGAGTTTTGAAAAACACTTCAGAAAATGAGAGAAATATTCAGCATAAAAACCAAGAAACAAAGCTCTTTTTAATGCCTTAAACTTTGAAACTTTTGCAAATTTTTCTAGTAACCAAACCTCTCCCTAATTGATTGTTATTCATTTTTAGCATATTTTACCACATCCATACCATGCATTTGCAAATAAAAATGTGATTTTAATCCTTTTCTATCTATTTTTGCAGGTCCATATTCTAATTGAGAAAAGGCCCAAAATCCTTTAATTATCAAAAATTAAAGGAAAATTAATCAAAGCCCAAAAGAGAGCCCAAAAGTTGAGGCCAGGATCTGGAGAAATCCACGCGCCAATTCAAACTTCCAGAAGGACCACGTGGCTAACAACCTACGAGATACGCGCAACAGAAATCTCGGCCTCAACGGCCTTGTAACTGCCGCATATCCACAGCAACTGCCGCAGATCTGCGGCAGTTACAAGGCTGTTGAGCCCGGGATTTTCTCCAACAACCTGGGTTCCAGAGGCTTCTCTCTGAGGCTATAAATACACCACCAGGGCCTTTGCAAGAGGATAGAGGACAGAAGAGGGAGGAGAGAATAGAGAAAGAGATTGTATTTTGATTTTTCTCTAGGTTTTATTTCTCTTAGTCTTCTTCCTCCCTAGAAATTCTGCAAAGAAAGAGATTGTAAGAGAGAGAAAGCTTGTGTAAACCAAGGAGTGACAACTTGTGAAGCAAGGATTAATCCATTCTCTTTTCTTCTATTGCATTTTCTAGTATTTACTTGCTTTCTTTAATTCTAGCTTTACTTTCATTGCACTTTTATTCATGCTTTGCTTTTCTTTTCTTATGGCTAGCTAACTTCTTCTAACATGACTAGTTAACCACTAACTTTGCTAACTACTAACTCTTGGGTGATTACTAATTTTTCATCTTGCAAGTTGTTGAGTCTTTTTCATCCCCGATGGGTTACTTTCATGCTTGGCAAGTTCTTGTTGTAATTCCATATGATTCATGTGTGCCTCATTTAGAGCCTTGTCTTTAGAACAAGTGCCTTGATGGAACATGGAGATGGATCACCAACCATATGCTATTTGTTGTACAACTTCTTTACTTCAATTAATGAATGTTGTATCTTCTTCCTTAGCATCCCTTAAGTGTCGCTCTTTTGATTCCATTATTGAAAGTCTATCTTGTAGGCCGATGACATCTATGAGGCTACAAGACAAGTCCAAGAATGTTCACCCGTCATCCAAGTGGGAAAGCAACTAGACCACACACAAGACAAACATATGCCGATGAATCAACATGAGGCACGCATCACCATCACGGAGTTTAGTAAGTTTAGCAAATTAGTAAGGTTAGCTAGTCATGGTTTTCTCCATCTTTAAATCTTCTACAAAGTTTTCTTTCTTTTAGTTTCCTTCCCAAGCAAATCTTATTTTTAATTTCTTTTCATTTCATTTTTCATCATGCACAAATCCACCGATTCTTTCATTTCTTTTCCATGTTTTTTTATTCTTTTAAGACAGAGAAGAACCTTCGTTTTCTATCTTCACTTCGAACTGTAACGCTTCCATCGCAAGCTCTCCCTGAGGAATCGACTCGTATAGCCCTATGCTACACAAAGATTTGGAAAGGGTACATTAAACGTTTTAAATACATTGTGGAGTGATCAAAGCACCTAAGGTTGACTCTAAACCTTCTTTCTTTTATTGAATATTTGTGCAATCTACCACACTATCCTTTTTCCCAAATCAAAATTTTTGGCGCCGTTGCCGGGGAGAGCAACGGTTTTTGATTTCAAGTGAAAGAACTAAACGAATCTTCTTCTCTGTTGCAGGTTACAGGTGAAGAGAACAGGAAAATTTGCATTGCAGTAACATATAAGTGGCTCTGGGCTTCTGCTCTTGAAAGCAGAAACCAGAAGTCCTCTGAATTGCCGCAATTCCACGGCAAAAGCCGCAGATTTGCGGCAAGGAGGAGTTAACTACTGACCTAATTTCTGCAGAGCTGCTTGCTCTGCAAAATACAGCTGCTGCAATACTTAAATTCGTGTATGCTTCACCTTATATCTGCTAATAATCAACAGTAAAAATTGGTTGCAAAGTTAAAAATTGATTAGACATTTGCATTTCTAGGCACGTGTCTTTTCAATTCTTTTATTTTACTGTTGAAGAGTGCTGGAGCAAGGTACGTGTGCATTGCATATTGACTAGGACTCACTCCTTGTTTGATTTTTATAGCTTTGAGTGAACCTTGTTTGTTTATAACTGTACACTTGCACCAAACTGATTTTAAGGGCACCACCCATAAATAAGATAAGGTGGGGGATTTCATCACCCTTTCCTTGGCCCAAAAATCATTTTCCAAGCACTCACAATCCCAAGCTTGTAATAAAATTTGATAGACGTTGGCCCTAGGGACATCCGGACTCACTTAGGAGATTATCCTAAGGGGGAAGAGTGTTGAAAATTGACTTTTGTAAAATCAGTGTCTAGGAAAGGGATTGAGGGCCGAAAGCCCGAAGGTTGGTGGTTACTTAATTAAGGAACGTCTTTGACGGAAAACCTCCCAACAACCTTGCCCTTACCTGGCTGATTAGCTTGTGGTCAAAGTCTACACTAAACCTCCCGTGGACGATCTAATCAGTTAGGAGTCATCTAGGTCCAGAAATCTTAGATAGCTTGGATTGATTTTTCTTTTATTGTTTGTTATTTTTCTTTTTCGCTGGTGTGATCGGTGCACGTTGTTTGTGACTGTATATGCAAGAGTGGTTCCGTGATCCAAATTCTGCGAGACTTGTTAGACTTTCTACACTTGCACTTACACAACCACTTGACACAATGGAAAACAACGTTTCACTTCAAGATCAATTCTATCCGATCCGCACCTCCCTGCCATCGTGCATTCTTCTTCCTGAACCCAATGGAAATCACTTCGAGCTGAAACCGCAATTCATTAATACACTTTCCCGAATTCATGGTCTAGAGTCTGAGGACGCGTATTTCTTCATTCGAGAGTTTGAAGAAGTATGTTTAATGATGAGAATTTCCCAGTTGACCGAGGATGCTATTAGGTTACGGTTCATACCGTTTGCACTTAAGGACATTGCTAAGAAATGGCTTTACAATCTTCCCGTCAGTTCAATATCTTCATGGGATGATTTTGTAAAAGTCTTTCTTAAGAAATTCTATCCCATCCACAAAACAGCCCTCATGAGAAAAAATATCATGCAATTCAAGCAGGAATCACACGAACCGTTCTGGAAATATTTTGAGCGTTTCAAAGACCTTCTAGCCCTATGTCCTCATCACGGCATAGAGAAATGGCGTCAGTGCCAAATTATCTATGACGGACTTGACTATCAAACGAAAACACTCCTTGAATCCATGTGCCAAGGGAATTTTTGAAGAAAGATGAGAATCAGGGGTGGGATCTCTTTGAAGCCTTAGCTGAGAAAACGATTCAGTGGGAGTCATGCCCTGATAAACCCACTTCCACCACTTCCAGAACTGGTATGCACTCCATAGAATCCTCTATAGCTGCGGAAGCCAAGATCACACAATTGATGAAGAGGATAGAACTGCTTGAGTCAAGAGAAAATTCTGTGGTCAATCAGGTCAACCCATCACCTCTGATCAAACCAGGTTGCACCTACTGTCATGATCTCAACCATATTTTTGAGGAGTATCCTTTGTATCAGCCCCAATCATATCAGGAGAACACGAATGCAGCTTTTACCAGACCCCGTCACAATCCATACTCCAGCACATATAATCAGGGATGGAGAAACCATCCAAATTTTTTGTGGAGTCAGTCTGGTCCTGAGCATCATAGGCCACCAATTCCACATCCATATGATGCTCAGTCTCACCCATCCAGTTTCAATCATAATGCACTGAATTTTCATCCATCTCAAAGTTCACCACAGTCACAACCTTATCAAAGTCCACCACACTACCAATCACAATTCCAGTCTCCATATCATCAACATCCACCCCAGAATGATTCAGAAATATCAGAGTTGAGGAAAATGTTAGAAACCTTTACAAAGAACTATCATCAGGATATGAATAAAGTTCAGGTCCAAATTGGGCAATTGGCTAATTCAGTAAATGAGAGACAAAAAGGACTGTTACCAAGCCAGCCATTGCCAAATCCCAAACATGAAGACACGGGCCCAAGTCATTGTCATGCTATTCATACCCTGAGATCTGGAAAACAGATAGACAATAAGGTTTCTAGTCACTCATCTCATCCAGTACCAAAGCCAACACCTCCTGTCCTAATGCAACCAGCTTCTGACAAACCATCCTCTAGTACAGAGCCATCCACTTCAAAAGCCAAGGGTAAAGAAAAGGTAGATGAGCAACCTTATAAGCCTAGTGTACCATTTCCAAATAGGCTTACAAATCACAAGTCAAATGCTCACATGGAGAAGATAAAAGAAATGTTCAACAAGGTCCAAATCAATGTCCCTCTTCTTGATGCCATACAACAAGTGCCATCATATGCCAAATTCTTGAAGGAAATGTGCACTAAGAAGAGGAAAACACAAGTCCCTAAGAAAGTCTTCCTAGCATCAACCATCAGCGAGTTGCTCACTGGTCCAACTCCTGTAAAATACAAAGACCCGGGAGCCCCACCATTTCATGCATCATAGGACAGACTACCATCAATAGGGCACTACTTGATTTAGGGGCCAGCATCAATCTCCTACCTTTTTCTGTATACCAACAATTAGGGTTAGGCGATCTTCTCCCTACCTAAATGACCATACAATTGGCTGATCGTTCTGTCAAGAAACCCAAGGGGGAAATTCACGATGTCCTTGTCAAAGTTGGGGAGTTCATATACCCTGTAGATTTTGTAGTCCTTGAGACACAACCTGTGTCTAATTCCAATCAAAGGGCTCAAACTCCTATTATTTTGGGACGACCATTCCTGGCTACAGCAAATGCCATCATCAATTGCCGGAATGGATCAATGAGGTTAACCTTTGGTGACATGACTCGTGAAATGAATGTCTTCCACACACAGCCTCATAAAACAAAAGATCAAACATTTGAGGTCAGCTTTATTAGAGACAATTGTGAGGAAATAGGGAAAGATGAGTCACAAGTTTGTGATTCTCTTGAAGTGGAAAATCCTGTTATCCGAGTACCCTTTCAAAAGGGGAAAGTTGATTTGGATATTTTCACTTTCACTGAGCCAACTGTTACTGTATCCCACGAGGATATAGTTCAAGAACCTCCAATTGACATATCCTTTGAAGACCTTTTCGCTGATGAGCTCATGTGTCTGGATGAGCCAACTCGGGGTAGGTTAACTGATTGTACATTTCCTAAGGAAAATGTTGACCTGAGTTTTGAAGAGTTGTATGGAGAGGAGCTGAAATTCCTTAACATTGGAAGTAATGAGATTCAGAGTGAAAGTGGTGACAAGAAATTTTTTAGTGAACAATGTGGTGGAATGAGCATGAATGACAACAAACAATTGAATCTGGAAACACCTAGGGCTAAGAAAATAATTCAATACGTTTCCCAACTGAGCCCGCGCAAACAAACACACTGGAACGATAGGAAACGGGCCAGAGGAAAACGACCAAAGAAAAGCCTAGGTAATGGTCACACTTGTATATATTCCTTGTAAATAATTTTTTGCACTTTTTTGTAAATAAAAAAAATAAAAAAAAAAACCTTTACCTATTTCATGCATCATTTTTATCTTGCATACATTGGGGACAATGCATGAGATAGGTATGGGGGGGTAGATTCTAACCTAGGATTTTTCATTTTCTTTTTAGGCTTTTTATTTTTATTTTTAGAATTTTCACTTTCTTTTTAGGTTTTTATTTTCTTTTAGATTTTACCTTTCTTTATAGATTTTCTATTTTCTTGTTAGATTTTATTTTTTTTTAGAAAAAAAGAAAAAAAATATAAAGAAAAGGAAATTCTTGATCCATGTTTAAAGAATCAAACTTAACTTTAGGGATTAAGGAAGCTCTAAACTAAGATTTCTAATTATAAGTCGAAAAGAAGAGTTTTGTTAGATTTTTAGGTTAAGTAATAAAGGATTAGAAAAATTACTAGATTTTAATTCTTTCTTTAGGATATATACATTAAACATATTGAAGGATTAATCAAAGACTTTGTGACTTTATTTACATATATATATAATAAAAAAATAGAAAAAGAAAAAAATATGTATATAAATAAATAATAATTACTTAGCCACTAATTAAGCTGGTTAGTCGTGCCTCAAGAAGCATTGCTAATCACGCCTAAAGGTGGTTAAGTCCTTAAATTCCTTCGTGGCCTTTTTTACTCGAGTCATCGAACCCTAGGGATGTTTTCTCATCTGGTACCCTAAGACCGTCTGGTTTGGGAGTCATCGGTAAGAGGCTCGTTACAAGGGTAAATTAGAAAGCCTAAGGATGCTAAGGAAATGTAAATAAATAAATATTGTATATATAAAAAAAGGAAAAAAAAGAAAAAAAATGTTATATATATTAGTAAATAAATGAACTTAGTCTAAGAAAGATCCTTCATATTTATAGATGTATATATCCTAGGATTGATGCAAAATCCGGTTTTTGATCTTTTCCCTAAAAACTTAACCTAAGATGAAAACAAAACTCCAAATAGACACCTATAAGAGGAATGAAAAGTTTAGGGTAACCTGAAACCTATAACTTAAGTGAGAATCTTTAAAACATGGATCAAAATTTTCACTAACCATTTTATTTTTCTTTATGGATTTTGTGGGTGCAATCCGCTGAAAACCCTCAGGAGACAACACTCCTCCTCTAGGGTAACCTAGAGGTTTAACGGCTTGTTGCACGTGCTCAGTGCAATCGTGTCACCTACGAAAGTGGTGTAATAATCTAGTTAGGATTTTCTTTTTCTTTCTTTTTTGCTCGAGGACGAGCAAAAGCTAGGTATGGGGGTGTGATTGTTATTCATTTTTGCATATTTTATCACATCCATACCATGCATATTTGTTGACTGATTTTTCCTGCACACAAAAATAAGGATATCAGATTTTGGAAATAATAGTGTGAGGTTCTCAGTTCTAATCCGCGGTAGCAGGGCTATGCGGGTCGTGATCCTCAAGGAGGGACTGCGATGGAAGCGTTAAGCAAGTTTCTCTAAAAATTTATCTTTTTTAGTTATTTGTTAGTCACGATGGTATTTACAATGAAAAGTGGTATTTACAATGGGTGGTAGAAAAGAATATGGAGATGATGTTGTATTTAATCTACAAAAATAAAATAAAAGAGAAGAAAAGAAAACTAACCTTGGTAGGAGAAAATATGTGAAAACCTAACACTTTCTACCTTATTTCGGAGGCATGAACGCATAAGGCATAGGATCGATCTCAGTCCGCTGTCGCATTAGGTCATCAAGCCTTGGGCAAGTATGAGTTGATACGCCTCGAGGAGGAGAACATCTCCATGGAATATCGTTGGCACCACCAATCTTTGGTATACTTGTGGTTCGGTAATCGCTTGTATGCTCGTCACAGATCAAAAGAAATAACGTAGAAAAGAAAAAGAGAACAAAAAGAAAAGTAAAGCAAATAAATAAAAGCAAAAATTACCTTCATTAATTGATACAATGGAGAAGAGAAGCATACATCAGTGTCACCCTCAACATAGCCATCTCCCTTTCTTGAAAATAAAAAGAAAACGAAATCTAACCTAGAAGAAAGAGAAAAACCCTAAAAATCCTAACTTTGGCCCTTTGCTGGATGCTGGACGCTCTGTACGTTGCACCGCAGGTGATATTTATAGGTGCAGAAGGCCGAGGAGTCCTGGATGAACTTGCCCACGAAATCTGGGATTCTGGATCAACTAGATTGCCGCGGTTTTGCCGCGGTTCCGCGGCACTTTTGTGGCTTCTGGCCACGCGCTTTGGCGCGTGGCCTCTCCTGGTCCGTCCATCTGGGCGCCTGCTTCTGGAAGTTCGATCCTGGCTCTAAATATTGGGATATGGATATAACTTGGAAATCAAGTTATCTAGACTTTGTATTCTCCCAATCTCTTTTAAACGAATTTCCTTCTCATCTTTGGCTTTTATGCACATCCTGCAAGAGTTTAGGGTTGGGTAGAATTCTATCCTTCCCTCATCTTTGATAATTGCAACTTTAGCCCTTGTATAATTGCACTTTGACAATCTGATATTTGCACTTTGACTCTTGGGCTTCAAATATGGGCTTTTGGGCTTCATTAGGCTTTATTTATTATAAACATAATAATTCGAGGCCTGCACACAATAAATTACAAATTATTAATAAATGTGCAGAATTAAATGAATAAATATGAAAATGTGATGGTAAATATGATGATAAAAATGCACTTTTGACTACCAATCACACCCCCACACTTATCTTTTTGCTCGTCCTCGAGTAAAAATCAAAGAGAAAAAGAAAAATTAATCTAACCTAACTCACTTTCGTAGGAATCACGGTTGCACTTAGCATGTGCAACAAGCCGTTAAACCTCTAGGTTACCCTAGAGGACGAGTGTTGTCTCGTGAGGGTTTTCAGCGGATTGCACCCACAAAATCCATAAAAAGGAAATATTTGAATTATTATTGAAGAGACTAAGTAGTCTATAAGTTTTAGGATTATCATTTTTATTCATTCTTCAAACCTAGTCTTTATAAAGTCAATTGTTATTCATTTTAGGTAAGGGTCAAAATTGAACTTCTAATATAGTCTTTTTCGTTACCAAAAGTCATACGCACCCTTGTGAATCTAGGAATTCCTTAACTGGGACTCTCATGCCTCTTTATTATTTTTATAACATCATCTAATTTTTTTTCGTGTAAGTATCAAGGCTTCTTGAGGCCCTCATACCTAACTAATTGACTATTAGATGTGTTAATATATATATATATATATATATTTTTGGCATGTATAACTCATCTAATTTTCTTTCGTGTAAGTATCAAGGCTTCTTGAGGCCCTCATACCTAACTAATTGATTATTAGATGTGTTAATACATATATTATATTTCTTAGTTTTCTTAGGCTTTCTAATCCACCCATGTAACGAACTTAAAGTCGATGGCTCCCAAACCGGTTGACTTTAGGGCACCAGGTGAGAAAACACCCCGCAGACTCAAATTCGAGTGAACTAGGCCCCAAAACTAAGGACTTTATTTTATTTACTCACCTTTAGGCATGAATACTTATGCTTCTTGAGGCACATGTATCAGCTTAATTGGTGATATTTTTTTTCTTTTTTTTTATGAGGCACAAGGTCTTTGTCTTAGAATCCTAGATATGCATTTGGTATGCACATTTCATTAAGGTAAAAATCAAGACTAATTATTTATTCAATTTCTCCTCCTATACCTAAATTTAAACAATTTATTTATTTTGACCAAGTTTTTAGAAATCCTAATCATGATTTTCCTAATTCTTAAAACTAACTTAGATTTCTTTCAAAAAATAAGTCAAAATATTTCCTTTTTATAACATTTTTTTTAAATTTTTTTTTTTTTTTTTTGCAATTTTTTTTTTTTGCAATTTTTTTTTTTAGTTTTTACTTATGTTAGTATGTTAGTAAAGCCCACCCCCACACTTATCTCATGCATTGTCCTCAATGTATGAATGAATGCATATATGCATGAAACAGAACAAGGGAAGGCAGAAAATTACCTTAGGGGGTGGTTCCGGTGGTGGTCTAATTGGTCCACGAAATGCGGCCCAAACAAGATAACGTGGTAGTTCACGGGACCTACCTTTATTGACCTCTTTTTTATTTACATATTTACAGTCCCCAGAATGAATAGGATCATGGAAGATCCTCTCGTGAAACTTACTCCCTTTACATGACCAGTCCTGGAAAATCATCACAGAGTCATGGTTTATACCTATGTCCAACAAAAGAATGTGACTTGGTAAAATGGTTGACTTGGACTCAAGAATGATAGGTTCAGGATCTAATACCGACTCAGGAAAGAAACTCAAATCAAGTAAAGGTTCAGGAGTCGGGCTAGGATCAAGAAGTGGGTCCAAGTCAAGAAATTGAAACTCAAGTCTACAATCATTTTCCCACAATGGAATGTGACTCAATGTTGGTGATTCAAGTTCAGGAATGATAGGTGTGGGAATCAAAACTGACTCTAAAATATTACCTAAGTCGGGTAACAAAACAGGAGTCAATAATGATTCGGGAATTTGAACTTGATCATAGATTTGGGAATCTAGGTCACATATCTCATTAGTTTCAATCTCATAAAAATGGGAACTTGCCAATTTTTCCATGGGACTTTCAAAATTGCACAATTGGTCAAGTTCAATATGATCATCAAAAATGGGTGATTCAATTTCATGATCTATGGGTATGGGAATAAATGTTGGCTCAGAAAATTGGTCCAAATTGGGTAAGGATACCGGAGTCAACATAGATTCGAAAATGGAAACTGAATCGCAAAGTTGGGGATCAGGTTCACATTCACAATCTAATTCAATCTCATTGAAATTAAAACTAGCCAACTTGTCCAAGGATTGGGGTTGAGCAAGTTCATATTGATGTGATGAAATTGAATTTTGATCAAGGTCTTCTAGACAGAATGATTCTTGGTTCCTATCAACTTGGTTGGTTCGCTCAAGAATGTTTGAAAGTCTAGAAATTTGATCATTCATTATATCTTGCAACCGATCCACTTTTTCTTCTAACCCATCAAATAGATCAATGGTGGACTGAAACCTTGGTGATGTGGGAGAAGACGTATATGAAGATACTGGTTGAACAGGTGGTTGACCATATGGCTCAGGGGTATTGAATCCCCATTGACTCTGTGAAGAGTAGTGATGATTATTCCAATCTTGTTCATAGTATTGGGACTGGGGCATGTAATGATTCGGATAAGACCAATCTGGCACACTAGGTTGGTCAAAGTTATGATATGCCGGGTTGGTAATATCCGAATAAGAGGTTGGTGTGTAATATGGATCCTCATTAAAATTGAAAAAAATTGTTGTTATAGGCCATATCACACAATCACAGACAAAAGAAAAAAAAACAAACAAAAAAGAAAAATTTCTAACCTAAGTTAGGGTAGACCTAGACCTAGACGACTCCTAACTGGTTAGACTGTCCACGGGAGGTAGGGTGCAGACTTTAACCACGAGTTAATCAGCCAGGTCAGGGCAAGAGTGGTGGGAGGTTTTCCGTCAAAGACGTTCCTTAATTAAATAACCACCAATCTTCGGGCTTTCGGCCCTCAATCCCCTTCCTAGACACTGATTTGGCAAGAGTCAACTTTCAGCACTGTTCCCCCTTAGGATAATCTCCTAATTGAGTCCGAGATGTCCCTAGGGCCAACGTCTACTAATTTTTAAGTTAGGCTTGGGTTAGTGAGTACTCGGGATATGATTTTTGGGCTAAGGAAGGGTGATGAAATCCCCACCTTATCTTGTTAATGGGTTATGCCCTTAAGATGAATTAGTGCAAGTGTACAAGATAAATAGATAAGAATCACTCAAAGCAGAAAATCAACCAAGAGATGAATCCTATTCTACATGCAATGCGTACGTACCTTGCTTCTCCAGCACTCTTCAACAGTAAAAAAAAATAATTGAAAAGACACGTGCCTAATATGCAAACGTCTAATCACTTTTTATTTTTAACAACCAATGATTTACTGTTGAATTATTAGCAATTTACAGGTATATCACAGAACAAAACAGAATAGAGCAGTAAGCAGTAATCTCAAATTTCAGCAATCTGCAAAAAACTGAATTAGTAGTTCACTGCACTTGCCGCGGATCCGCGGCTCTGGCCGCGTTTCCGCGGCAAACTTGCAGGCCCTCATGCTCTGCCTTCGAGGGCAGAGGCACTGGGTTGCTGTATGTCCTTATTGCTGCTCTGTTTCTGTTTCCTGTTCTCCAAACCTGCAAACAGAAAAGAATAAAGAATTAGTTAAAAATTAAATTTTTATTAGAGATAAACTTACCGTCCCCCCCGGCAACGGCGCCAATTTGTTGACTGATTTTTCCTGCACACAAAAATAAGGATATCAGATTTTGGAAATAATAGTGTGAGGTTCTCAGTTCTAATCCGCGGTAGCAGGGCTATGTGGGTCGTGATCCTCAAGGAGGGACTGCGATGGAAGCGTTAAGCAAGTTTCTCTAAAAATTTATCTTTTTTAGTTATTTGTTAGTCACGATGGTATTTACAATGAAAAGTGGTATTTACAATGGGTGGTAGAAAAGAATATGGAGATGATGTTGTATTTAATCTACAAAAATAAAATAAAAGAGAAGAAAAGAAAACTAACCTTGGTAGGAGAAAATATGTGAAAACCTAACACTTTCTACCTTATTTCGGAGGCATGAACGCATAAGGCATAGGATCAATCTCAGTCCGCTGTCGCATTAGGTCATCAAGCCTTGGGCAAGTATGAGTTGATACGCCTCGAGGAGGAGAACATCTCCATGGAATATCGTTGGCACCACCAATCTTTGGTATACTTGTGGTTCGGTAATAGATTGTATGCTCGTCACAGATCAAAAGAAATAACGTAGAAAAGAAAAAGAGAACAAAAAGAAAAGTAAAGCAAATAAATAAAAGCAAAAATTACCTTCATTAATTGATACAATGGAGAAGAGAAGCATACATCAGTGTCACCCTCAACATAGCCATCTCCCTCTCTTGAAAATAAAAAGAAAACGAAATCTAACCTAGAAGAAAGAGAAAAACCCTAAAAATCCTAACTTTGGCCCTTTGCTGGATGCTGGACGCTCTGTACGTTGCACTGCAGGTGATATTTATAGGTGCAGAAGGCCGAGGAGTCCTGGATGAACTTGCCCACGAAATCTGGGATTCTGGATCAACTAGATTGCCGCGGTTTTGCCGCGGTTCCGCGGCACTTTTGTGGCTTCTGGCCACGCGCTTTGGCTCGTGGCCTCTCCTGGTCCGTCCATCTGGGCGCCTGCTTCTGGAAGTTCGATCCTGGCTCTAAATATTGGGATATGGATATAACTTGGAAATCAAGTTATCTAGACTTTGTATTCTCCCAATCTCTTTTAAACGAATTTCCTTCTCATCTTTGGCTTTTATGCACATCCTGCAAGAGTTTAGGGTTGGGTAGAATTCTATCCTTCCCTCATCTTTGATAATTGCAACTTTAGCCCTTGTATAATTGCACTTTGACAATCTGATATTTGCACTTTGACTCTTGGGCTTCAAATATGGGCTTTTGGGCTTCATTAGGCTTTATTTATTATAAACATAATAATTCGAGGCCTGCACACAATAAATTACAAATTATTAATAAATGTGCAGAATTAAATGAATAAATATGAAAATGTGATGGTAAATATGATGATAAAATGCACTTTTGACTACCAATCAATATTGCAAATAAAAATGTGATTTTTAATCCTTTTCTCTCTATTTTTGCAGGTCCATATTCTAATGAGAAAAGGCCCAAAATCCCTTTAATTATCAAAAATTAAAGGAAAATAAATCAAAGCCCAAAAGAGAGCCCAAAAGTTGAGGCCAGGATCTGGAGAAATCCACGCGCCAATTCAAACTTCCAGAAGGACCACGTGGCTAACAACCTACGAGATATGCGCAACAGAAATCTCGGCCTCAACGGCCTTGTAACTGCCACATATCCACAGCAACTGCCGCAGATCTGCGGCAGTTACAAGGCTGTTGAGCCTGGGATTTTCTCCAACAACCTAGGTTCCAGAGGCTTCTCTCTGAGGCTATAAATACACCACCAGGGCCTTTGCAAGAGGACAGAGGACAGAGGAGGGAGGAGAGAATAGAGAAAGAGATTGTATTTTGATTTTTCTCTAGGTTTTATTTCTCTTAGTCTTCTTCCTCCCTAGAAATTCTGCAAAGAAAGAGATTGTAAGAGAGAGAAAGCTTGTGTAAACCAAGGAGTGACAACTTGTGAAGTAAGGATTAATCCATTCTCTTTTCTCTTCTATTGCATTTTCTAGTATTTACTTGCTTTCTTTAATTCTAGCTTTACTTTCATTGCACTTTTATTCATGCTTTGCTTTTCTTTTCTTATGGCTAGCTAACTTCTTCTAACATGACTAGTTAACCACTAACTTTGCTAACTACTAACTCTTGGGTGATTGCTAATTTTTCATCTTGCAAGTTGTTGAGTCTTTTTCATCTCCGATGGGTTACTTTCATGCTTGGCAAGTTCTTGTTGTAATTCCATATGATTCATGTGTGCCTCATTTAGAGCCTTGTCTTTAGAACAAGTGCCTTAATGGAACATGGAGATGGATCACCAACCATATGCTATTTGTTGTACAACTTCTTTACTTCAATTAATGAATGTTGTATCTTCTTCCTTAGCATCCCTTGAGTGTCGCTCTTTTGATTCCATTATTGAAAGTCTATCTTGTAGGCCGATGACATCTATGAGGCTACAAGACAAGTCCAAGAATGATCACCCGTCATCCAAGTGGGAAAGCAACTAGACCAACACGCAAGACAAACATATGCCGATGAATCAACATGAGGCACGCATCACCATCACGGAGTTTAGTAAGTTTAGCAAATTAGTAAGGTTAGCTAGTCATGGTTTTCTCCATCTTTAAATCTTCTACAAAGTTTTCTTTATTTTAGTTTCCTTTCCAAGCAAATCTTATTTTTAATTTCTTTTCATTTCATTTTTCATCATGCACAAATCCACCGATTCTTTCATTTCTTTTCCATGTTTTTTTTTATTCTTTTAAGACAGAGAAGAACCTTCGTTTTCTATCTTCACTTCGAACCGTAACGCTTCCATCGCAAGCTCTCCCTGAGGAATCGACTCGAATAGCCCTATGCTACACGAAGATTTGGAAAGGGTACATTAAACGTTTTAAATACATTGTGGAGTGATCAAAGCACCTAAGGTTGACTCTAAACCTTCTTTCTTTTATTGAATATTTGTGCAATCTACCACACTATCCTTTTTCCCAAATCAAAACTAATCACCCCTATTTATAGGAGAGGGCTAGGGATTAAGGAGTAAACCCACTTAATGCTAATTAGAAAGTATTAGGTTCAGAAAATATCATTTAAACACTTTTTAGAAAGAAAAAGACAAAAATAAAACAACTCAGAAAACTAGCCATTACTGTTCAAACGACTCTTTCGGTCGACCGGTCAGTCGACCGGAGTACAAAATAATACGACCGTTGCGGGCTTCCGGTTGACCGGTCGGTCGACTGGGCAGAAACAGAGAGCAACGCCCTCTCAGTTGGCCAGCCGCCCGGTCGACCGAAGGACTTCGGTCGGCCGCCCGGTCGGCCGAAAAACGTGCACACGGATACGCACCAAAAACTGCCAGAACCTCGGTCGACTGGGACGGTCGACTGTTCTGACCTGGCAGAGTGCGGTTGACCGATCGGTCGACCGGCTCAGGCCAAAAATCAAAACTGAAACAGAATTTTAAAGGGGATTTGAAATCTAACAAAATAGTTTTGATTTGAAACATGTATAATACCCAAAATTGAGTTTATATACAAGAGGCTTTAAATTAAAATAATTTTTACATATTTATAGGGAATATTCTTGGAAATGATATGTGCGCAAAAATGTGTGTGATAGAGCTTCAAACCTTTTCACTATTCTTTAACAAAACTATAAAAGTAGGAACAAATCTAATGAAGTCTCTTGAGCAATCTTGAAATCTTGAGCCATGCAATGCCTTGCTAGAGCCTTCTCTTCTATGTTCCTTCCTTGATGCGCCATTTGCCTTATTTACTCCATGAGCCTAGAATTCTTGCAAAAGCTAAGCAATGGCCTCCAAAAATGGTACTAACCTGAAACTTATCTTGAACAAACTAATTAGTACCAAATAGCTCTTATTTGTTTTGTTATCATCAAAACTCTAAACAAATAGAGAGTGTAACCTTTTGGGCCAACAAGTATTTGTTGGTGATCAAAGTGTTTAGATCACCAAGAGTTCTTTCTTGTACTTTGAGGAGGCGGACGGTTGTGTTCGCTGTGTTTCGTGTTCTAGTGAGAACTCGGTGTTTGAGGTGCGGCCTCGGCGAGCTAGTGGGCTTGCGGTGTGTTCTTGCGTGAACGAGTGAAGGGACTAGAGAGCCCAAAGAGCTTGTAGGTGTTGCGGCACCAAGTGATCGGTGGGATCGATTTTAGTGGAAATCCTTCATAGTGTTGAAGGCGGGGATGTAGAGCAAGTGTGCTCGAACCTCGAAACAAATCTCCCGTGTTTGCGATTGCTCTCTCTCTCTCTCTATCTCTTACTTGTCTTTATATCTTGTATGCTATTATTGTCTTTATCTTTATATGCTTGATATATCGTATGCTAATTGTTATATGCTTGGGGATTGTTTGCTAACACTTGTATTCAACCAAGAGAGCCAACGCGGCACCTCAACTCTTATTTAGAGGAATCTTGAGGAGTTAGTCCAGAGCCCTTCACGGGGAATCCGGCTACACTCTTATGTTATACTTGGTGTTTAGTGTAAAAGTTTTAGTTTGCATTAAATAGTTTTTAATTCCGCATTTAGTGACCATTAGATTAGCCATCACCTATTTATCCCCCCTCTAGGTGATTTTACAATTGGTATCAGAGCCAAGTGCTCTTGATTTGGGTCTTACAACCTAGAGTTAAAGATCCTCATTTTTAGGCTAATCACAATATTTGTACACACACCATGGACTTCATGTCACCACCCACCTTTGACATTCTTAACATTCAAACTTGGAAGGTTAAGATGTCTTTGTTCCTCAAAGGCCTAGGTATTCATGTTTATTTTGCCGCTATTAGAGATTCATATTGTTTAAATGGCAAAAAAATTGAGGCTAATACAAAAGCCCTACATGCTTTAAGATCTACCCTAAATAATGATTATTTATCTAGGGTTGCTAATCTTGATTGGCTTTTGTAGTTTGGAACTTTTTGATCTCCCTTGGCGAAAAAGAACAATATTATGCGGGGAACGACTCGGATGTTGGAAGTGACGCTTCCAACGTGTGCTACATGGTCCAAGGGGATAACCCCTTGAGGTAACTACCAAATCCGAGGTAGAAGAAGATGACATGTCATATGATTAGCTTACATCTTTTTGTCAACTACTTGAAAAATATGACATGCTTAAAAAGGATAATAAGAAAATGAAAAACAAATTTGATGCCATGCTAAATGAAAAAGATTCATTACAAGAAAAGTTTGAAAATGTTTTAAAAGAAAATGAGTCTTTTAAAAATAAAGTTGCATGTTTTGAAAAAGAAAATGAAAATTTGAAAAATGAAAATGTTTCCTTAATGTCTAAATTAAGTGATCTTTGTGAAGGAAACACTTCTTTGAAAAATAAAATTGTTTTGGTGGAAAAACAAAAAGAAGTTGCTTTAAATGAAAACACTTCTTTGAAAAGAAAAATTGTTGAAAAAGAAAAGGAAAATGTTTCTAAAAAGAATAAGAAAAATGATTCTCTATCTCACCATGCTTTACATGCCACTATTAATCAAAATGAGATTAAAAATTTGAAAAATAAAATAAATTGTTTGAGCTCAACTTTGAGCACATGTGCATTTAACCATAAGAGATTGGAGTCCTTGTTTTCAAAGAAACAAACTCCACATGTTCATGCACATCATCCACATCATGCATATTCACTATTTGCACGTCACGATCACACTCATACACATATGCATCCTAAGGTGTACAAATGTACACATTGTGGCCGCAAAGGCCATTTAGCAAAGTTTTGTTTTGATAAGTTACATCATATAAATTTTGCTAACAAAAATGTTTGGGTTCCCTATAAGACTAACCCTCAAGGACAAAAAAGAAAATGGGTACCAAAATCCTCACCTTGTGTATTTGATGTAGGTGCGGGTGATTGAGATTTAAGAATTTGTAAATAAGATATTGAAGTGTAGAGTTCTTAGTCTCAATGCTATCCGCTGTAGCAAGGGCCAAAGCGGGTCGTGATCCTCAGGGAAGGATGCGATGCAAGCTTTTCGGCCGATTCCTCTGTATGCTTTGAATAAAACAGAGAAAGGATTAGATTTGAAATGTATATGAATGGAAAAATGTGATTTTACTGATATTCTACCACAACCCATAGTGCAAGTTAAGGATATTGATCATCATATTAGAATATATGGACTCCATCCTAGGTTTTCTAGAGGATATGCAAGCAAGAGAAAAAGATTGTAGAATCTTACTAGCGACACTCCTAAAAATCCAACACGTTTTCATCCTAACATCTAAGCACAACGTAAGAGAAGATTTACCTTGAAGTTACGTTGTCAAAGTTCTTAAGCATGAAATGTGAAAAATTACTTAAAGGTGTGACTTTTGATTATGAAACTAATCATCATTTAGTCTTCAAGCAATCTACTTTAAACCTAGGGTTTCTAATAAATGTTATCAATCCGATCAATGCTTAACTGCTCTAGGGTTGCTTTAAGAATTTCAGCAAACCACAATAGGAAATTAGTTCATCATTTCTTTTTATCTTTTCAATTTATTTTTTTTTGTTGTTTAATAAGAAGAATTGAGAAAGAAAGGAAACAAATAAATCAGAAGATCACAGATTAAAAACTAAGCCAGAGAGATCACAGAATAAAAGCAAAATTAAATAGCAGAGAATTAAATGGGAAAAAGGTAACCTTTATTCGAAAAACGTTTCCCAAATATAAGCTCCTTCTCCTCCACAATGTACTCAAAACAAAATTACAAACTTGCAGAAATTTTAAAGAAATAGCTAAAGAAAACCCTAATCTCTCTCTGGATGCCCTCTCTGCTGCGCCTGCAGGGGTATTTATAGGTGCAGAAGGCGATAGAGTCCCGGATAAACTCCTCCACGAAAACTGGTAGATGTATAAGGCAGGATTGCCATGGAAACGCGGCTTGGGCCGCGTTTCCGCGGCCATAGTCTGATCTCTGGCCGCGCGCTTTCGCGCGTGGCCTCCTTTGGTCCGTCCATCTGGGCATATGCTTCTGGAAGCTGGATCCTGGCTCTTCACTTTGGACTTTCGAGATAACTTAGAAATCAAGTTACCCTAAATCCAAATCCCTTCAAAAACGAATCTCATCCTTGCACATGTATTTATCCTCATCCACCAAGCAATTAGGATTGGATAGAATTCTATCCTTTCTCTCTTTGTAGTATTTGCAATATTTACATCTTGTATTTGCATTTTGACTTCTTGTAATTGCACTTTTGCACTTGGGCTTGGACTTGGGCTTGGATATGGGCTTTTTGGCTTCTTTTAGGCTTTATTTATTATTAAAATAAGAACTCAAGGCCTGCACACAATAAATCACAAAATATTAATAAATTTGCAGAATTATATAAATAAATATGAAAATGTGATGGTAAATATGATGATAAAAATGCACTTTTCACTACCAATCACACCCACACACTTATCTTTTTGCTCGTCCTTGAGTAAAAATCAAAGAAAAAGAAAATCTAATCTAGCTAACTCACTTTCGTAGGAATCACGATTGCACTTAGCATGTGCAACAAGCCGTTAGACCCCTAGGTTACCCTAGAGGACGAGTGTTGTCTCGTGAGGGTTTTCAGCGGATTACACCCACAAAATCCATAAAAAAGAAAATATTTGAAGAGACTAAGTAGTCTATAAGTTTTAGGATTATCATTTTTATTCATTCTTAAACTTAGTCTTTATAAAGTGAATTGTTATCCATTTTAGGTAAGGGTTAAAATTGAATTTTTGTATAGTCTTTTTCGTTACCAAAAATCATATGCATCCTTATGAATTTTTACTAGGAATTCCTTAACTTGGACTCTCATGCCTCTTTATTATTTATTTATTTATATATACTTTTTTTTTATATGTATAACTCATCTAATTTTCTTTCGTGTAAGTATCAAGACTTCTTGAGGCCCTCATGCCTAACTAATTGACTATTAGATGTTTTAGTACATATATAAGTAATTTTTCCTTAATTTTCTTAGGCTTTCTAATCCACCCATGTAACGAACTTAAAGTCGATGACTCCCAAACCGGTTGGCTTTAGGGCACCAGGTGAGAAAACACCCCGCGGACTCAAATTCAAGTGAACTAGGCCCCAAAACTAAGGACTTTATTTATTTACTCACCTTTAGGCATGAATACTTATGCTTCTTGAGGCACATGTATCAGCTTAATTAGTGATTTTTTTTTTTTTATATGAGGCACAAAGGTCTTCGTCTTAGAATCCTAGATATGCATTAGGTATGCAAATTTCATTAAGGTAAAAATCAAGACTAACTAATTATTCAATTTCTCCTCTTATACCTAAAAATTCAACAATTTATTTATTTTGACCAAGTTTTTCGAAATCCTAATCATGACTTTCCTAATTCTTAAAACTAACTTAGATTTCTTTCAAGAAATAAGTCAAAGTATTATCCTTTTTATAATAATTTTTTTTTGCAATAAATAAAGAGAAATTTTTTTCTATTTTCTATTTCTTTTATATATATATATTTTTATTTTTATTTTTTTATATTACATATATTACATACCCTTCCCCCACACTTGTTTCATGCATTGTCCCTAATGCATGAATGAAATGCATGGATGCATGAACTGGCAGAAAGATATAGTTACCGATACAGTGGGTCAAAAAGACCCATGGCTGCATTTACTTCCGGTACTGACTCCAAAAAGATTTAAGACGTTGACCATTTACCTTGAATGCATTGCCATTTTTGGGGTCGTAGATCTCTATGGCTCCGTGTGGAAACACAGTTTTAACAATGAAGGGCCCTGTCCATCTTGACTTCAACTTGCCAGGAAAGAGATGAAGTCTGGAGTTATAGAGTAAAACTTTTTGTCCTTGGACAAACGTTTTTCTCATGATGAACTTGTCATGAAAAACCTTAACTCTATCCTTCGCAATCTTCGCATTGTCGTATGCTTCATTCCTTAATTCCTCTAGTTCAGAAATTTGTAATTTTCGAAGCTCACCGGCCTTATCTAGATCGAAATTTAGCTGCTTAATTGCCCATAGGGCCCGGTGCTCTATCTCAACAGGAAGGTGGCAAGCCTTTCCAAAGACTAGTCTGAAGGGAGACATTCCTAGAATCATCTTAAAGGCAGTCCTATATGCCCATAGGGCATCCACCAGTTTGGTGGACCAGCCTTTCCTATTCTGATTCACAGTTTTCTCCAAGATGAACTTGACTTGCCTATTAGAAACTTCTACCTGTCCGCTAGTTTGAGGATGGTAGGGCGTAGACAATTTGTGAGTTATGGCATATTTTCGCATAAGAGCTTCAAAAGTTTTATTGCAAAAATGTGTGCCATTGTCACTAATGATGGCTCGAGGGATTCCAAAGCGTGAGATGATATTATCTTTCAAGAATTTGACAACAACTTTGTTGTCATTTGTCTTGCAAGGGACAGCTTCAACCCATTTTGACACGTAGTCTACGGCCAACAAGATGTATTGGTGCCCAAACGAATTAGGGAAGGGTCCTATAAAATCGATGCCCCAGACATCGAAAAGTTCTACTTCTAGAATTGGATTTAGGGGCATCATATTTCGTTTGGAAATTCTTCCTATCATTTGACATCTTGTGCAACTTTTGCAATACTCGAATGCGTCTTTGAACACAGTTGGCCAATAAAAGTCACTTTGCAGAATCTTTTCGGCAGTTTTCCGGGGACCAAAGTGTCCACCGCAAGCGAACTCATGACAAAAGGTTAGAACGCTTCTAGTCTCCTCATCGGGGACACATCTCCTAATAATTTGGTTGCTACAATATTTGAAAAGGTATGGATCTTTTCATATGTAATACCGGACTTGAGACAAGAACCGGTATCTATCCTGTTTTGACCAATTAGGTGGTGTTTGGTTTGTGACTAAGTAATTTACTATGTTAGCAAACCATGGTTCCTTAGAGATGGCTAGAAGTTGTTCATCGGGAAAATTGTCATTGATGGGCAGTTCGTCGGAGGGTGCATTCGGCACGCGAGAGAGATGGTCTGCGACAACATTTTCAACACCTTTTTTATCTCGAATTTCGAGATCAAATTCTTGAAGGAGGAGGATCCAACGAATGAGTCGGGCCTTCGCATCCTTTTTTAGCATAAGGTATCGAAGTGCAGAATGGTCGGTGAAAATCGTGGTCTTGGTCCCAAGTAGGTATGGGTGGAATTTCTCCAAAGCGAACACTACTGCCAAGAATTCCTTCTCGGTTGTAGTATAGTTCATTTGGGCGTCATTGAGCGTCCTACTCGAATAATAGATCACGTGCTGCTTGCTATCCTTACGCTGTCCTAAGACAGCACCTATCGCAAAATCTGAGGCTTCGCACATGATCTCAAAAGGCTTGGACCAGTCCGGAGGTGAGATGATAGGTGCAGAAATAAGTTCCACTTTCAACTTTTCCACGCACTATTGCACCTATCATCAAATATAAAGGGCACGTCTTTAGCTAGAAGGTTTGTAAGGGGTCCAGCAATTTTGCTAAAATCCTTAATGAACCTACGATAAAACCCAGCGTGTCCTAAGAAAGACTGAATGTCCTTCACACATCGTGGAATTGGAAGTTTGGCTATGATATCCACCTTAGCCTTGTCCACTTTTATCCCTTCCCTAGATATCTCATGACCTAGGACAATCCCATGCTGCACCATGAAGTGGCACTTTTCCCAATTGAGGGTCAAGTTCTTTTCGGTGCATCTACTCAGTACTAGCTCCAAGATGGAGACAATGGTCAAATGAATTTCCATAGACGGAGAAGTCGTCCATGAAAATCTCTAAAAAGCGCTCGACCATTTCAGAAAATAGGCTTAACATACAACGTTGGAATGTGGCGGGGGCATTACATAGGCCGAAAGGCATTCGACGGTAGGCAAATGTCCCAAATGGGCACGTGAACGTTGTCTTTTCTTGGTCCTCCGGGGCTATAGGGATTTGGTTATACCCTGAATAACCGTCCAAGAAGCAGTAATACTCATGACCGGCTAATCTTTCCAGCATTTGGTTAATAAATGGGAGGGGAAAATGATCTTTCCTAGTGACTGCGTTCAACTTGCGATAGTCTATGCATACTCTAACCTTGGTAGGCAATCGTGTTTGCACTAACTCATGCTTGTCGTTTTCTACCACAGTTTAGCTGGACTTCTTAGGGACCACATGCATTGGGCTAACCCATTCGCTATCGGAAATGGGATAAATGATCCCATTATCTAACAGTTTCACTATTTCGGCGTGTACAGCCTCCTGCATGAGTGGGTTTAGCCTACGCTGTGGATCCCTCTTCGGTCTAACCCCTTCCTCTAGATGGATACGATGCTGGACTATCGTAGGGCTCAGTCCCTTGATATCTGCCATAGTCCAACCAATGGCTTCCCTATGTCTCCTAAGGGTTGCCAGTAGGTCTTCCTCTTGCCTATTAGTCAAATTAGATGCAACTATGACCGATAACGTCTCTTGTTCACCTAGGTAGGCGTACTTAAGATGTTTAGGCAAGGCTTTTAACTCCAAAGAAGGAGGTGGCTCGATGGGTGGAGGAGTTAAGCTAGAATCTCCCATCTCTATAGAACTCAGATTTGATTCCCACTCGATCTCATCAAGGCTGAGATCACTTGCTTCTAAGTCTTCCTCTTCCTCTGACTCTAGTGTGATCTCCTCATTATGCTCACTCGTCATGTTCTCAATGAAGTTAACCTCAAAGGGTTGGTCGGTCACATCGTAGGGATGCTTACCTAGGTTGAAAACATTGACTTCCTTTGTCATATCCTCAAAAGTCAGTCTCATGGATCCGTTTCTACAATTTGTGATTGCATTTGCAGTTGCTAGGAACGGTCTTCCTAAGATGACGGGAGTTTGGGACCTAGGATTAGACACAGGTTGTGTCTCTAAAACAATGAAATTGACTGGGTAAATGAATTCTCCCACCCGTATGAGAACGTCATTGATCTCTCCCTTAGGAACTTTGATTGAGCGGTCAGCCAACTGAATAGTAACTTGGGTCGGGTTGAGTTCACCTAATCCAAGTTGTTGATATACGGAGAAAGGGAGCAAATTGATGCTAGCTCCTAAATCGAGGAGTGCACGATTGATTTCGGCTCGACCTATGGTGCAAGAGATGGTGGGGCAACCAGGGTCCTTATACTTAATAGGGATCTAGTTGGACAATAGCTCACTAATGTTAGTGGCTAGAAAAACCTTCTTAGGCACATTAGTCTTTCTTTTCTTGGTGCACATGTCCTTAAGGAATTTGGCATAACTAGGGACCTGTTGGATTGCATCAAGAAGTGGGATGTTGAGCCTAACTTGATTGAACACCTCTAATAATTTCTCCATATGTGCATTGTCGTTGCTTCTAAGCCTATTTGGAAATGGAGCTATAGGCTGGTGCACCTGTCCTGCTGACTTTTCAACTTCAGTTTCATTGGAGCTGGGTGGAGAAGGAGTGGAGCTAGATGGAATGGATGACTGAGATGGATCCTGTGGCATGGATACTTGATTATCAACTTGTTTCCCCGATCTGAGTGTATGAACCATGTGACATTGGTTTGGGTCTTGAGCCTCATTGGCTGGCCTAGCATTCCTAGGATTTGGCAATGGTTGACTCGGTATGGTACCCCTCTGTCTCTCTTGTTGGTTCAATTGGATCTCGATCCTAGTTAAGACTTGAGCCAGCGTGTCGTGGCTTTTAACTAGAGTGTCCATCTTTCTTTCCAAATTTGAAAGTCTTGTCTCCATTTGTGAATTTTGGAAAGACGGTGGAAGATTTTGACTAGGGAAATTTTGTTGATAGGGCAGATTTTGGAAATTGTTGGAGAATTTGGGCCTAGTTTGATCATTGTTGCTTGGGCCCCACGAAAAATTGGGATGATTTCTCCAACCAGGATTGTAGGTGGGTGAATAAGGATTGTTGGCGGGCCTTGTGAAGGTCGCACTCATATGTTCGGGCAAGCTTTGATGCGCGATGAAGACAGGACATTCCTCGAACACATGGTTCATATCTTGACACTAAGTACAGCCCGCCGAAGATGTTGGGCTGACTTGGTTCACAGATACTGGCTCTTTAGTTTCAAGGGCCTCTAGTCTTCGCATAACAGCAGCTAACTTAGCATCGGTTGCTACGTTGGCCTCAATGGAATGGATACCTCCTTTAGAAGAAGTAGGTTCATTAGTCCTAAATTTTTCCGGAGTAGGTTCCCATTGGATGGTATTATCAACTAATTCTTCATATAATAACCATCCTTCATCTTCGTTCTTTTGTAGAAATCCTCCTTGGCACATGGATTCTAACAGCGTTTTAGTAGGATAATCTAATCCATCATATAGAACTTGGCAAAGTCGCCATTTCTCTATCCCATGGTGAGGGCATTGGGCAAGGAGGTCCTTAAAACGTTCGAAGTATTTTCAAAAAGGTTCATTGGCTGTTTGCTTAAACTGTAGGATGTTCTTCCTAATCAGTGCAGTCTTGTGAACGGGATAAAATTTCTTTAAGAAGGCCTTAATGAAATTATCCCAAGTAGATATTGAACCGGCCTCTAGACTGTAGAGCCATTTCTTTGCTAAATCCTTCAACGCAAAGGGGACAAACCTAAGTTTGATGGCATCTTTTCCTAACTTAGGTATATTCATCATAAGACATACTTCTTCAAATTCCCTTATGAAGAAGTATGCATCCTCGGATTCAAGTCCATGAAATTGGGAAGGGTGTTGATGTATTGTGGCTTGAGTTCAAATGGGTCAACACCTTCAATAGTAAGCTTGATGCAAGAAGGAAGAGAGGTTCTAATAGGATAGAACCTATCTTGGAGTGACTGTGATTGTGCCATGTGTGAGTCGGGCTTTTGCTCGGGTGGTGAACTAGTTCTAGTTAGCCTGGATGTAAGTGGGTCTCTCGACCAAGCGGGCATGCACAATTAGCAAACAAGTTCACCCAATCAACCAAAAAAAGAAAAACAAACAAAAAATCCTATTCTAGGGTTATCCTTGACCTAGACAACTCCTAACTTTAGACTATCCTTAGGAGGTCTACTGTCGACGTTAACCACAAGCTAATCGGCCAGGTAGGTGGCAAGACTGGTGGGAGGTTTTCCGTCAGAGACGTTCCTTAATTAAATAACCACCGTTCTTCGGGCTTTCGGCCCTCAATCCCTGCCTAGACACCGATTTGACAAGAGTTAATTTCGAACAATTTTTCTCCTTCGGTCAATCTCCTATTGAGTCCGAGTTAACCTAGGGCCAACTTTTAGTCAAATTTTACTTAAGGTTAGGGTTGTGAGTGTGACGGATATGATTTGTGGGCCAAGGAAGGGTGATGAAATCCCCACCTTATCTTGTTTATGGGTTATGCCCTTAAGATATTTTTGTGTATGTGTAAAGCTGTAGAAAAGTAATCACTCAAGATAGCAGTAAATCAGCCAAGAGTGTTTCCTAATCTATATGCTATGCAAACGTACCTTGTCGCCAGCACTCTTCAACAGAATTAAAAAAATTAAAATAGACACGTGCCCTAAATGCAAGAGTCTAATTTTTTTTATTATCAACAAATGGGTTAATGTTATTAATTAGCAGTTGCAGAGTGATCACAGAGAAATTTAATCACAGCAGTAAGCAATATTTGCAATTCTGAGCAACCTGCAGAAAATTTGATGAGTAGTGAACTACTCTTGCCGCGGAAATGCGGCTATTGCCGCGGACCCGCGGCAAAGAAGTAGGCTCTGATGCTCTGCCTTCGAGGGCAGAGGCACAGAATTGCTATGTGTCCTTGCTACTGCTTTCTTTTCCTGTTCTCTGTATTTACAAACAGAAAGAATAAAAAATAATTAGATTGAGGAAATCGTGCCGTTCCTTCCCCGGTAACGGCGCCAAAATTTGATTGAGATTTAAGAATTTGTAAATAAGAAATTGAAGTGTAGAGTTCTTAGTCTCAATGCTATCCGCTGTAGCAAGGGCCAAAGCAGGTCGTGATCCTCAGGGAAGGATACGATGCAAGCTTTTCGGTCGATTCCTCTGTATGCTTTGAATAAAACAGAGAAAGGATTAGATTTGAAATGTATATGAATGGAAAGATGTGGTTTTACTGATATTCTACCACAACCCATAGTGCAAGTTAAGGATATTGATCATCATATTGGAATATATGGACTCCATCCTAGGTTTTCTAGAGGATATGCAAGCAAGAGAAAAAGATTGTAGAATCTTACTAGCGACACTCCTAAAAATCCAACACGTTTTCATCCTAACATCTAAGCACAACGTAAGAGAAGATTTACCTTGAAGTTACGTTGTCAAAGTTCTTAAGCATGAAATGTGAAAAATTACTTAAAGGTGTGACTTTAGATTATGAAACTAATCATCATTTAGTCTTCAAGCAATCTACTTTAAACCTAGGGTTCTAAAAAATGTCATCAATCCGATCAATGCTTAACTGCTCTAGGGTTGCTTTAAGAATTTCAGCAAACCACAATAGGAAATTAGTTCATCATTTCTTTTTATCTTTTCAATTTATTTTTTTTTGTTGTTTAATAAGAAGAATTGAGAAAGAAAGGAAACAAATAAATCAGAAGATCACAGATTAAAAACTAAACCAGAGAGATCACAGAATAAAAGCAAAATTAAATAGCAGAGAATTAAATGGGAAAAAGGTAACCTTTATTCGAAAAACGTTTCCCAAATATAAGCTCCTTCTCCTCCACAATGTACTCAAAACAAAATTACAAACTTGCAGAAATTTTAAAGAAATAGCTAAAGAAAACCCTAATCTCTCTCTGGATGCCCTCTCTGCTGCGCCTGCAGGGGTATTTATAGGTGCAGAAGGCGATAGAGTCCCGGATAAACTCCTCCACGAAAACTGGTAGATGGATAAGGCAGGATTGCCGTGGAAACGCGGCTTGGGCCGCGTTTTCGCGGCCATAGTCTGATCTCTGGTCGCGCGCTTTCGCGCGTGGCCTCCTTTGGTCCGTCCATCTGGGCATATGCTTCTGGAAGCTGGATCCTGGCTCTTCATTTTGGACTTTCGAGATAACTTAGAAATCAAGTTACCCTAAATCCAAATCCCTTCAAAAACGAATCTCATCCTTGCACATGTATTTATCCTCATCCACCAAGCATTTAGGATGGATAGAATTCTATCCTTTCTCTCTTTGTAGTATTTGCAATATTTACATCTTGTATTTGCACTTTGACTTCTTGTAATTGCACTTTTGCACTTGGGCTTGGACTTGGGCTTGGATATGGGCTTTTGGGCTTCTTTTAGGCTTTATTTATTATTAAAATAAGAACTCAAGGCCTGCACACAATAAATCACAAAATATTAATAAATGTGCAGAATTATATAAATAAATATGAAAATGTGATGGTAAATATGATGATAAAAATGCACTTTTCACTACCAATCAGCGGGCTCTCACAAAACGTGAGAGGAATGGTGCCTTGGTGGTGGTTGCACATGGACATGATGGACATATTTTTAATGCACCGCTATCAAGGAGGTTTGGTGGGACAACCACCATGTTTTGGAGAATTAGAGCATAGTTCTTTGGTTGGTAACTATCTCTAAAACTCCTAATTTAGTTTACATGCTTTTCATTGATGATTTCTTTGCATGTTCATGTTTTGTGCTTCATGTGGTAAATACTAATTTAAATGTAGTTTTTATCAAAACTTGGATGTATACTTGTACAAGTAGTGAGCAACAAATTGATTCATATATGTTTGCACTTCATTGTTCATTTGTACTCACTATATGCACATGTATAGCCTAGTTTTGATGATTCTCTCATTTACACTTGTTTTGCCAATTTTCATGTTTTGCTTCATGTATATGTATTTTGTATTCAAATCTAATAAATATACATGTATGTCTCTTGAGTCTCTTGCCTTCATGCAAACTATATCATAGACTCATTTTATGTTTGGGATATGTATGCATATTGTTAGTTTTGGATAAATCATACATATACGTAGAAGTTTGTTTTAAAATGAATTTTCATGATTTGTTTGATAAAATGATATTTATGTTTTGAGCTTCATTGATTATCTTCATGGAAAATGCTAAGCACATGATTCTTGTACACTCACACTTTATTTGTTTATTCATGACTTTGTTTCATGATTCCTTTTGAGCTTTATCGATTTTGAGTGTCAACTCTTGTGTATTTAGCATGTTTCATGATAGACATATATTTTTGTTTTATGTTTTGAAGGATCTTTAACTAGTTTTTTAAAATTAATTTAACTAGTTATTTATTCTTCAATTTGGTAGGTTATGAGTTATATACTTGATCTCAATTGGTATTTTCATTTTGTATATACTCATATTTTGTTTCTTATATATGTATGCTTCATTTCAAATAATATCAATTTCTATTGGTATTTTCATTCTCATACATATATATGATTTATTTGTACTTGAGTTGAAATCGATTTACATATTTAAAGCACATAATTTGTTTATGCTAAGCTTAATTCAAATCTTAATTTTCAATTGATTTCTCAATTGGTATCTTTATATAAGCTTATGCATTTTTTTACAATTGGTATTTTTTATTGATATCAAATATTTGCAATAATCTTCAATTGGTATCTATTGATTGCAATTGGTATCAAAATAATTTACAATAATTTACAATTTACAATTTCTATTTTGATTAAAATTTGAAATTTGTAATGATTACTTACAAAATTGGTATCTTAAAATTTGATTTACAAGTGGTACCTTTAAAATTTTGTTGTTCGTATGATATCTTAAAATTTGATTACAAGATATCTCAAAATTTGTTTTATTGAGGATAATTCAAAATTTTGTTTTTAATATGAAATTTTGAAAATCAAAAATGTTTTGATTTGTATTGCCTATATGCAAGGGGAACTTAACATCTCTTCTACATATAGATTCATGTTGAGTGTATCTTATATTGAGGAGCTTGACAACTCTTCTTTATGCGGTACTGATTGGGAAAGAGTAATATAGAGTTCTTGCACAATTATTCAGTTAAGGAGAAGAGGTTTAGAGTTAACCTTGATGTTTGTTTACTCCTCAATTGTATTTAAAGATCAATAAACTCTTTCCAATCTCCGATATAGTATGGCTATACCGGGTCGATCTTCCGGGAGAGCTAGCGATAGAAGCGTTACGGTTTTCAAAGTGAAGCAAAAAGACGAAGAAACTTCTATGTAATTACACAAGTGCAAGAAGAAAAGAAATGGTGGATGTGTGCATTATGTAAAAAGAAAACAAAAAGAACTTGAGTGAAGTGGAAGTGTGTTGTAAAGACAAAGAAACTAATAAAGAGAGTGTTGGAAAAACTTTGGATGATAAGATACATGGCTAGCTAACTTTACCTCATTGCTAACTTGCTATACTCAATGGTGATGCTTTGTTGCCTCGTATTGACTCATTGGCAATTGTTGATGTAACTTGCTTGTTTGTTCAAGTTCTTTACCTTCTTGAAGATGAGTGTTCTCTTGTTCTAGCTTGAAGCCTCACAATGAGTCATTGGCTCTCTTAGATAGATGTTCAATTGATGAAATCTAGAAGTGACACTCAAAGATGCTAAAGAGAAGATACAACGTTCATTCAAACATTCAAGACATAACAACAACTAGTAGCTTGAAGTAGGGAAGTTGTTCTTACAAGTAGCATATGTAGGTGAACTATCTTCATGTTCCATCAAAGGCTCTTGTTCTAGACAAGGCTCTAAATGAGGCACACATGAGTCATAGGTGGTATGAACAAGCAATTGTCAAGGGAAATCAACTCTACTTCTTGGTAATTTATAGAAGTGTTCACAATGCAAGTATAAAGATAAGCATCATCCAAGGAGATAGAAGTTAGCTAGGCAAGTTCTTAGCTAGCCATGCAATAAAGATCTAGCTAGCCATTACACTAGAAACAACACAACTATTCATGAAGTATGGTAACAAAATACAAGCAATAGAATTGAACTAGAATCAAAGCAAGAATTTAAAGCAAGGTAAAGTACAACATACTAGAGCTTTGCAAAGTGAAGAATGGAGTCCTTTTGATTAATCCTTGGCTACAAGAATGTCACTTTCTTGGTATAAGCTCTCAAACAGCACTCTCTCTCTCACTTTTGTCAAGATCTCTAGGAGGAAGAAGATGAAGTGTAAAAACCTAGGAGAAAACAAAAATACAAGAATTTTCCCCTATTTTCTTCTCTCTCTTCTCTATCCTCACGCACAGACCTTGGTCCTCTATTTATAGCCATCCCAGAGAAGCATCTAGAGCCCTGGCCGTTGGCGCAAAATCCGGTCTCCAACTAACTCGTAACTGCCGCAGATCCACAAGGATCTGGCGGTTTTTGCGGCAAAATCTGGGCCGTTGAGCCCAGATTTTCTGTTGTGATCTGGTTGTTAGTTGGTTAGCCACGTGGCCTTCTGGAAGATCCCATGGGCGCGCGGATCTCAACTGAATCCAAATTCAAATCTTGGCTCTTTTGGGATTATGGATTTTAATCACTTTAATTATTGCTAATTAAAGTGATTAATTGGCTTTTCTCTTTTAAGTTGTGGACCTGTAAAAATAGAGAGAAAATGGGTAAGAAATCACATATTATTTACAAAATGCATAGTATGGAAGTGGTAAGATATGTAAATATGTAGAACAATCACACCCCCATACCTAGCTTTTGCTCGTCCCCGAGCAAAAAGAAAGGAAAAGAAAGAAAAAGAAAAAAAAATCCTAACTAATTTATTACACCACTTTCGTAGGTGACACGATTGCACTGAGCATGTGCAACAAGCCGTTAAACCTCTAGGTTACCCTAGAGGAGGAGTGTTGTCTCCTGAGGGTTTTCAGCAGATTGCACCCACAAAATCCATAAAGAAAAAGAAAAGGGTTAGTGAAATTTTCGATCCATGTTTTAAAGATTCTAACTTGATCTTATAGGTTTTAGGTTATTCTAAATTTTTCATTCCTCTTATAAGTATCTATTTGGAGTTATGTTTTCATCTTAGGTTAAGATTTTAGAGAAAAGATCAAAAATCGGATTTTGCATCAATCCTAGGATATATACATTTATGAATATGAAGGATCTTTCTTAGACTAAGTTCATTTATTTACTAATATATATAAATTTTTTTTTATTTTTATTTATTTACAATGTTTATTTATTTACATTCCCTTAGCATCCTTAGGTTTTCTAGTTTACCCATGTAGCGAGTCTCTTACCGATGACTCCCAAACCAGATGGTTTTAGGGCATCAGATGAGAAAACATCCCTAGGGTTCGATGACTCGAATAAACTAGGCCACTTAGGAATTTAAGGGCTTAACCACCTTTAGGCGTGATTGGTAATGCTTCTTGAGGCAATACCTACCAGCTTAATCAGTAGTTAAGTATTTTTTTTCTTTTTTTTGACCACCTTTAGGCGTGATTGGTAATGCTTCTTAAGGCACTACCTACCAGCTTAATTAGTGGTTTATTAATTATTTATATACATTTTTTTTTTATATATATATGTGTAACTAAAATCACAAAGTCTTTGATTAATCCTTCAATATGTTCAATGTTTATATCCTAAAGAAAGAATTAAAATCTAGTAATTTTTCTAATCCTTTATTACTTAACCTAAAAATCTAACAAAACTCCTCTTTTCAACTTATAATTAGAAATCTTAATTTAGAGCTTCCTTAATCCCTAAATTTCAAGTTTGATTCTTTAGACATGGATCAAAGAATTTCTTCTTTTTTTTTTATTTTTTTATATATTTTTTTATTTTTCTAAAAAAAGTAAAATCTAAAAAGAAAGTGGAAAATCTAAAAGAAAGGTAAACATCTAGAAATAAAAAGACCTAAAGAAAATAAAAATCCTAAAAAAAAAATAAAAACCTAAAAAAATAAGTGAAAATCCTATGTTAGCTACCCCCCATACCTATCTCATGCATTGTCCCCAATGCAAGCAAGATAAAATGATGCATGAAATAGGTAATGGAAAAGCTACTCCCTCTGTCGTTTTGGACCCGCGGGGGTGCTAGGTCCAGCCGATTGTGATCTCCTCAAAGCAGCCTCCAAACTACTTAATCGAGAGGATTGCTCCTCTACCCTCTTCCTGAGCCGGACCTGCCCCTTAAAAATCTTCTTCATGCCCTTCCATATGGTGGACATGAAGGATCGTGAATCAGTGGGGGGTTCCTGCCTCCAAAATTTGGGATCATCAATTTCTTCTAAACTTTCCTCCGAATCAACCTACACAGGTTCATTTTCAGGTTGTGCAATAGGTGTCCATAGTGCCTGCAAACAACCATTATACGAGCTTGTGGGTCTTTCTATAGTAACAGGCACTCGGTCAAAGGTATTAAAGACATCGTCTGACATAAAATTTTTACACAGACGTGTGATTAATATTGCATGGTAATATTTTGCACCCCGAGTGCGGGAGGAATTGTCAATAATGGCACGGAAGATGGCCCTATTTAAACAGACCGTGTGGTTATGTGTCATTAAATTATGGATTACTTGCAACACAGGTCTATTAAAGGACGATTGGTGCTCAAGCCCTAAAATATTGCGTTGGACCCAGCGTCCAATGCAATGAACATTTCGAAAGGTCGTATTGGCTTTGAGCCCACGGTCCTGAATGGTACAACGGATCCCCATGATGGGCATATAATCAATCAATGGCAAGGGTTCCGTATGGTTGGGATAACTGGGGACCGTAGTAACTTCAGCAATAAGTGGGATGGTGACAAAGATATCACCGAATGGCATGTGTGATACAAATTGGTACATGTCATGATTTACTGATGCATGGTCAATTGAGTTGTAAAAAGAAGTGACAATATCCGGGCAATAATATGCATCATGGTCATTGTGACTATAAACCAAAGAGTACCAATTCCATGCACGTATTCTATCCACAAAGATATGCCCATATCCCCCAATATCATTTAAAAGCACTGAAAAATCCCTTTCTACAAACAAGCTTGGGGCCATGTATGATGATTGAACTTAAACAAGGGATTTGAGTAAGAAAAATGCAAACCACCCCCGGAGATCGTGGGGGGAAATCCAAATCAGTTGTGCAGAAGGCACCCGGGACAGATTCTAGAAGTGTTGCTCTGGATCTGCCACTAACAAAAGAAATTGACCCCGTAGACTTTTTCTGGGCACCAGAGATGGCCGGAGTGCCGCAAATTTGCGGTCAGAAAAGGATTTTTGCGGCAGGTTTGAGGAATTTGGAGAAGGGAAAAAATTGCAGAGGTTAGCTCTGGAAGGAGAGATCTGGATCTTGAAAGATGTCTGCGTTTGAGGGAGAACAGTAAGTGAGGAGAGTATTAATAGGGGATGGGTAAAGGAACTTTTCCAATTTTATCCCTAGGTCAAAGTTCTATTTACAACCCTAGGTCAAAGGAATTTGAAAGTGAAAGGAATCCTAGGGAAGAGAAAATTCTAGGAATGTGAAACTTTATATGCACAAAAATCCCTATTTTTTTTTTATTATTATTATTATTTACAAAAAGTGGAAAAGAAAATTATGTACAAGTATGGTCCCAAAAATGATATCCAGGAAAATGCTTGGGAACTATACAGATGGGATTGTCACAAATAAACTGGGTCACAAAGACCCAATTCGTGAATGTCGTGTGACAAGGAATCAGTGGTAAAGAATGGCTTGAGACGTTGACCGTTCACAGTAAATTTGTTGCCATTATTCGGGTCAAGAATCTCAATCGCACCATGGGAAAAAACAGTCTGCACAATGAATGGCCCTGACCACCTGGTTCTCAATTTACCAGGGAAAAGGTGGAGCCGTGAATTGTATAATAGAACCTTTTGTCCAGTGACAAAATTTTTCCTGTGAATGGATCTATCATGAAACAGCTTGGTTCTATGCTTGGTGATCCGAGCATTGTCATATACCTCGTTTCTCAGCTCCTCAAGCTCGGATATTTGTAATTTCCTTAAAGCACCGGCTTTATCCAAATTCAAATTCAGCTGCTTTAAAGCCCACATAGCTCGGTGTTCTAATTCAACAGGCAAGTGACAAGGTTTCCCAAATACAACTCGATATGGAGACATACCGAGGACAGTCTTGTAAGCGGTCCTGTATGCCCATAAGGCATCAGTGAGTTTGATGGACCAATCCTTACGGTTCTGCCCTACAGTTTTCTCCAAAATGAGTTTTATCTGTCTATTCGTGACTTCAGCTTGCCCATTGGTTTGAGGATGGTAAGCCGTGGATAATTTATGAGTGATAGAGTATTTACGCATCAAGGCTTCAAAAGCCCTATTGCAAAAATGACTCCCATTATCGCTTATTATCGCACGGGGGGCTCCAAAGCGAGAGATGATGTAATCTCTTAAAAACTTGATGACAACATGATTGTCATTTGTTCGTGTTGGAATCGCTTCAGCCCATTTAGAAACATAATCTACGGCTACCAAAATGTATTGGTTACCGTAAGACAGAGGAAAGGGTCCCATAAAATCGATGCCCCAGAGGTCGAAAATTTCGACTTCCAAGATGGGTGTGAGGGGCATCATGTCTTTCTGTGTGATACGACCCGTCATCTGACACTTATCACAAAGCTTGCAAAAATTATGTGCATCCTTAAAGAGAGTGGGCCAATAGAATCCACTCTGAAGCACTTTCTCGGCAGTTTTCCATGGACCAAAATGTCCACCGCAAGCTAACTTGTGATAAAATGTCAATACACTCTGATGTTCATCCTCAGGAAGGCATCTACGTATGATTTGGTCAGGACAGTACTTGAATAAATATGGTTCATCCCAAAAGAAGAACCGCATTTGGCGCAGAAAACGATGTTTTTCTTGTCCTGATCAATGGGAAGGTATTTGCCTGGTAGCAAAGTAGTTTACTATATCAGCATACCAGGGCTCTCCACATATCTCAAAAATATGCTCGTCAGGAAAATCATCGTTAATCGGTATACTCTCCTTAGGTGCGTTTGGGATTCTCGACAAGTGATCCGCAACCACGTTCTCAACGCCCTTTTTATCTTTTATCTCCAAATCAAATTCTTGCAAAAGAAGTATCCAACGAATCAATCTTGCCTTAGCATCCTTCTTTTGCATCAAGTATTTTAGGGCGGAGTGATCAGTAAAAATAACAGTTCTGGACCCTAGCAGATATTGATGGAATTTCTCCAACGCAAATACAACAGCTAAAAATTCCTTTTCAGTGGTAGTGTAATTGAGTTGGGCATCGTTTAGTGTTCTGCTAGCATAATAGATCACGTGTTGCCTATTATCAATACGCTGTCCTAAAACAGCGCCTATAGCAAAGTCAGAGGCGTCACACATAATCTCAAAAGGCTTGGTCCAATCTGGTGCAGAGATGATCGGAGCTGAGACAAGTCTATCCTTAAGCTCTCTCCAAGATTTTTGACATTCTTCATCAAAGATAAAGGGTACATCCTTTCCTAAGAGATTTGTCAAGGGTCTTGCAATGTTGCTAAACCCTTGAATGAATCGTCTATAGAAGCCAGCGTGCCCTAAGAATGATCTAATGTCCTTTAAACATGTAGGTTCAGTGAGCTTTGTAATGACTTCCACTTTCGACTTGTCCACCTCAATTCCTATTCTTGATACCTTGTGCCCAAGTACTATTCCTTGCTTGACCATAAAATGACACTTTTCCCAGTTAAGTGTCAAATTTTTCTGCATACAGCGTTTTAGCACAAGCTTTAAATGGTACAAGCATTGCTCAAAAGAATCCCCATAAATCGAGAAATCGTCCATAAAAATTTCTAGAAATCTCTCCACCATGTCCGAAAAAAGGCTCAACATACAACGTTGAAACGTTGCAGGAGCATTGCAAAGGCCAAAGGGCATCCTTCGGTACGCAAACGTTCCAAAGGGACAGGTGAAGGTCGTTTTCTCTTGGTCTTCGGGAGCGATTGGGATTTGATTATATCCTGAATATCCATCCAGGAAACAATAGTACTCGTGTCCCGCCAATCTCTCCAGCATCTGATCAATGAATGGAAGTGGAAAGTGGTCTTTACGTGTGGCGGCGTTCAACTTCCTATAATCAATACAAACTCTAATCTTCGTTGGAAGACGTGTTTGTATCAATTCTTTATTCTCATTTTCTACCACAGTAAACCCAGCTTTCTTAGGCACAGCATGGACTGGACTTACCCACTGACTATCAGATATGGGATAGATAATCCCATTGTCTAATAGTTTCAAAATCTCAGATCTAACAGCTTCTTGCATAATGGGGTTAAGTCTGCGCTGTGGGTCTCGTTTAGGTTTAGCATCTTCCGTCAGATGAATTCTGTGTTGAACAATGGTAGGACTAATTCCCTTGATGTCAGCCATGGTCCAACCAATGGCCTCTTTATTTTCCCTTAACACATTCAGAAGGTCCTCTTCTTGTTGCTCAGTAAGATTTGATGCAATGATTACCGGAAAGGATTCCTTCTCATCCAGGTACTTTTACTTGAGATGATTAGGAAGAGCTTTAAGCTCAGAAGAAGGGACAGGATCTATAACTGGTTGCTCATGGTGTAAGGGAAGAATAGGTGTGGAATTAGAGGTCCTTTCAACATTTGATCCAACAATTTGATCCAGGTTGAAATCATCCGACTCCAACTCAAACTCCTCTTCAGACTCATACTCAATTTCTTCCACATGTTCACTGGTCAATCCCTCAATCAAGTTCACTTCAAAAGAATCATGGTCCACATCCCTTGGCTGCTTCCCTAGATGGAAGACATTCACCTCTTTCGTCATATCTCCGAACGTTAACCGCATCGATCCATTTCGGCAGTTAATTATTGCATTTGCGGTGGCTAAGAAAGGACGTCCGAGAATGACAGGTGTTTGCGCTCTGTGATTTTGTACGGGTTGTGTTTCAAGAACAACAAAGTCCACGGGGTAAATGAATTCCCCGACCGTATCAAAACATCTGTAATTTCCCCCTTGGGAATCTTTACAGAGCGGTCAGCCAATTGAATTGTCATCTGGGTAGGACGAAGGTTGCCTAACCCTAACTGCTGATAGACGGAAAAGGGGAGAAGATTGATGCTCGCGCCCAAGTCAAGCAAAGCCCTATTTATGGTGGTCTGCCCTATGATACAAGAAATGGTAGGGCTCCCTGGATCTTTGTATTTCACAGGGATTGGACCATTGAGCAGTTCACTTATGTTGGAAGCCAGAAAGACTTTCTTCGGGACACTTGCTTTTCTCTTTTTTGTACACATTTCTTTCAGAAACTTGGCGTAGGATGGGACCTGTTGAATAGCATCTAAGAGAGGGACATTGATTTGTACTTGATTGAATATCTCTCTTATCTTCTCCATGTGAGCATTCATCTTATGATTTGTAAGCCTATTTGGGAATGGGACAACAGGCTTATATGTTTGCTCATCAACTTTCTCTTTTCCTTTTGACAGGGAAGTGGATGGTTGTGTGCTTGATGAAGGAATGTCTTGCATAGGCTGGATTGGAATAGAAGGTGGTGGCATCGGCACAGATTTGGGAGAATGATTTGAAACCTTATTATCTACATGCTTCCCAGACCTAAGGATTTGAATGGCTTGGCATTGGCTGGGTCCCAAGTCTTCAACTTCATGCAGAGGAAAATGGGCTTTGGGATTAGGAACAGGTTGGCTAGGCAACATTCCTTTTTGCCTTTCAGTCAAAGAGTTAGCCAACTGCCCTATTTGGATTTGCAATTTATTCATGTCCTGCTGCTGATTGTTCATCATTGCGGCTTGGGTTTTAGATAAAGTCTCTATCATTTTCTCTAATTCAGAAAGTCTTTTGTCTGAAGGATTGGGTGGTGGATGAGGTTGATACTGGGGTTGGAAATTTGCTTGATATGGCACAGGATTTTGATAGGATTGGAATCTGGGTGGACTCTGGTATGAATGAACATTTGGTGGGTTCTGGTGGTAAGTCGGTGGATGAGACTGAGCAGGGTATTGTTGGGGAAATGGTTGTCTCGGCTGCTCAGGACCAGACTGACTCCAAAAAAAATTCGGATGGTTTCGCCATCCCGGATTATAGGTTTTGGAGTAAGGATTGTAAGTAGGTCTGGTGTACGCGGCATTCATACTCTCTTGAAAATTTTGAGAGTAATACACTGGACACTCTTCCAACACATGATTCAAATCATGGCAGTAAGTACAACCCGGGTGGATTATAGGTGCAGGGCTAGCCATAGGTGATGGGCTAGCTACTGATGATGGGTTGACTTGATTAACAACAGAATTTTCCCTGGATTCTAGCAATTCAATCCTCTTCATCAACTGTGTGATTTTAGCTTCTGCAGCTATCGAGGATCCTATAGAGTGTAAACCAGTTCTGGAAGTTGTGGGTGTAGGTTTCTCAGTACATGACTCCCACTGGACTGTCTTTTCAGTTAAAGCCTCAAAAAGATCCCAACCCTGATCTTCATCCTTTTTTAAGAATTCTCCTGACACATGGTTTCTAGGAGAGTCTTAGTCTGATAATCAAGCCCATCATAGATAATCTGGCACTGGCGCCATTTTTCTATACCGTGATGGGGACACAGGGCTACTAGGTCTTTGAAGCGCTCAAAATACTTCCAAAACGGTTCATTGGCTTCTTGTTTGAATTGCATTATATTTTTCCTCATCAAGGCTGTCTTATGGATAGGATAAAACTTTTTAAGAAAGACCTTAACAAAATCATCCCATGAAGAAATGGAGCTAACTGGGAGATTATAAAGCAACTTCTTAGCAATATCCTTCAATGCGAAAGGTATGAACCTAAGTCTGACAGCATCATCGGTAAGCTGGGAAATCCTCATCATAAGGCATACTTCTTCAAACTCTCGGATGAAGAAGTAGGCATCCTCAGATTCAAGGCCATGGAATTGTGGAAGTGTGTTTATGAACTGGGGCTTCAACTCAAAATTATTTCCATTTGTGTTCGGGAGAAGAATGCAAGATGGAAGTGATGTGCGGATAGGATAGAACTTGTCTTGCAACGACACGTTGGTAGTCATGATTGTGTCGAGTGGTGGTGTATGTGGCAGTGTAGAAGTTCTTACAAGCCTCGCAGAATTCGGATCTCTATACCACTCTTGCATACAATTTCACAATCAACGTGCACCAATCACACAAGCGAAAAATGAAAAATAACAATCAAGAAAAAGAAAAAAAAATTCAATCCAAGCTTTCCAGGTTTCCTGGACCTAGACGACTCCTAACGATAGATCGTCCACAGGAGGTTTGGTGTGGACTTTGACTATAAGCAAATCGGCCAGGGAAGGGTAAAGTTGTTGGGAGGTTTTCCGTCAGAGACGTTCCTTAATTAAGTAACCAACAACCTTCGGGCTTTCGGCCCTCAACCCCTTTCCTAGACACCGATTTTACAAAAGTCACTTTCCAACACTTTTCCCCCTTAGGATAATCTCCTAAGTGAGTCCGGATGTCCCTAGGGCCAACGTCTAGCAATTTTTATTTAGAAGCTTAGGATTGTGAGTACGTGGGGAAGATGGTTTGTGGGCTAAGGAAGGGGTGATAAAATCCCCACCTTATCTTTGTTATGGGATTTGCCCTTAGAGTCAATTAGTGCAAGTGTACGATATCAACAAACAAGGTTCACTCAAAGCATAAGTAAATCAAACAATGAGTGAGTCCTAGTCTATATGCTATGCTTACGTACCTTGTCCCCCGCACTCTTCAACAGTAAAAGTAAAGAAATTGAAAGACACGTGCCTAAAGATGCAAATGTCTAAACAATTTTTTTAACAATTACAACCAATTTTTTACTGTTGATTAGCAGATATCAGGTGAAGCAAACAGGATTTAAAATATATCAGCAACTGTATTTTGCAGAGAGGCAAACCCTGCAGAAAACTGATTAGTAGTGATCTCCTCTTTGCCGCAAATCTGCGGCAAAAGCCCAGAAATTGCGGCAATTTGGAGGGATCCTGGTCTCTGCTTTCAAGAGCAGAGGCCCAGGTCCACTTATATGTCACTGCTACGCAAAATTTGCTGTTTCTTCAACCTGTAACCTGCAACAGAGAAGAGACTTCGTATTAGTTCTTCACTTTTCAACAAAAAACCGTTGCTCTCCCCGGCAACGGCGCCAAAAATTTGATTGGGAAAGAGTAATATAGAGTTCTTGCACAATTATTCAGTTAAGGAGAAGAGGTTTAGAGTTAACCTTGATGTTTGTTTACTCCTCAATTGTATTTAAAGATCAATAAACTCTTTCCAATCTCCGATATAGTATGGCTATACCGGGTCGATCTTCCGGGAGAGCTAGTGATAGAAGCGTTACGGTTTTCAAAGTGAAGCAAAAAGACGAAGAAACTTCTATGTAATTACACAAGTGCAAGAAGAAAAGAAATGGTGGATGTGTGCATTATGTAAAAAGAAAACAAAAAGAACTTGAGTGAAGTGGAAGTGTGTTGTAAAGACAAAGAAACTAATAAAGAGAGTGTTGGAAAAACTTTGGATGATAAGATACATGGCTAGCTAACTTTACCTCATTGCTAACTTGCTATACTCAATGGTGATGCTTTGTTGCCTCGTATTGACTCATTGGCAATTGTTGATGTAACTTGCTTGTTTGTTCAAGTTCTTTACCTTCTTGAAGATGAGTGTTCTCTTGTTCTAGCTTGAAGCCTCACAATGAGTCATTGGCTCTCTTAGATAGATGTTCAATTGATGAAATCTAGAAGTGACACTCAAAGATGCTAAAGAGAAGATACAACGTTCATTCAAACATTCAAGACATAACAACAACTAGTAGCTTGAAGTAGGGAAGTTGTTCTTACAAGTAGCATATGTAGGTGAACTATCTTCATATTCCATCAAAGGCTCTTGTTCTAGACAAGGCTCTAAATGAGGCACACATGAGTCATAGGTGGTATGAACAAGCAATTGTCAAGGGAAATCAACTCTACTTCTTGGTAATTTATAGAAGTGTTCACAATGCAAGTATAAAGATAAGCATCATCCAAGGAGATAGAAGTTAGCTAGGCAAGTTCTTAGCTAGCCATGCAATAAAGATCTAGCTAGCCATTACACTAGAAACAACACAACTATTCATGAAGTATGGTAACAAAATACAAGCAATAGAATTGAACTAGAATCAAAGCAAGAATTTAAAGCAAGGTAAAGTACAACATACTAGAGCTTTGCAAAGTGAAGATGGAGTCCTTTTGATTAATCCTTGGCTACAAGAATGTCACTTTCTTGGTACAAGCTCTCAAACAGCACTCTCTCTCTCTCACTTTTGTCAAGATCTCTAGGAGGAAGAAGATGAAGTGTAAAAACCTAGGAGAAAACAAAAATACAAGAATTTTCCCCTATTTTCTTCTCTCTCTTCTCTATCCTCACGCACAGACCTTGGTCCTCTATTTATAGCCATCCCAGAGAAGCATCTAGAGCCCTGGCCGTTGGCGCAAAATCCGGTCTCCAACTAACTCGTAACTGCCGCAGATCCACAAGGATCTGGCGGTTTTTGCGGCAAAATCTGGGCCGTTGAGCCCAGATTTTCTGTTGTGATCTGGTTGTTTGTTGGTTAGCCACGTGGCCTTCTGGAAGATCCCATGGGCGCGCGGATCTCAACTGAATCCAAATTCAAATCTTGGCTCTTTTGGGATTATGGATTTTAATCACTTTAATTATTGCTAATTAAAGTGATTAATTGGCTTTTCTCTTTTAAGTTGTGGACCTGTAAAAATAGAGAGAAAATGGGTAAGAAATCACATATTATTTACAAAATGCATAGTATGGAAGTGGTAAGATATGTAAATATGTAGAACAATCAGGTACACGTGTGTAGGGGGAGCTTCACATCTCCTCTTATGCATTACATATTATGCGTTATATGAATTAGGGCTTGTCATCCCTCTTTCATGTAATGTACATGTGTAGGAAAGTTAACTTAGCGTCTTCCTCTTCATGAATGTATATCGCATATATCTCTTTTATTGATTGATTTGATTTCACCCCTTTATTGTTTCTTTGTTTCGAACAAAAAGGGGAGAAGATTTGTTTTTACTTTAACCCCTTTGTTGATGATTGACAAAAAGGGGGAGAAGTATTTGAGAAGTTTTTAGTATATATGCATGTTTTCCTTACTTTATTCATAAAGGGGGAGAAGTATTTATGTTTATGCATATATGTTTTGTTTTGCAAATAGGAGAAAAAGAATTTGATTTGTTTTATGCTTGTTTGGCATGTTTATCTCCTTATATTTGCATACATATTTATGTGATTCATTGCATATTTATTTGTTTATTGTGATGCATGAGTTAAGAGGGAGCTTCCTTGAAGCTTTACTTTAATCCATGCATATATAACCATGAGTTTTGTCATCATCAAAAAGGGGGAGATTGTTGGCCCAAAGGCCTATCACTCTAGTTTTGATGATGATCAACTCATGTAGTTATAGTACTAATGATCTTGTGTTTAATTAGTTTCAGATTTGTGATCAAGATCTTAGTAGGTGTGTAGCTTCAACAAAGGATTTAAAGTCAAGTTTTGGAGCTAGCACGGTTTGATTCAAGAGCTTATGCATCAAGACCACATCAAGTACTCAAGAGGAGTCTAGCTCTATGGATCATGTTTTGGACCAAGTCAAGAAGAGGAGAAGACTTCAAGTGAAGACTTCAAGATCAAGACTTGTGTCTAGGTTTATTTTTATAAGATTTTGTTTTTAGTTAAAATGTAAAGGATAGAATAGTTGGTGGATTGCTCAAGTATATCTTACACACACACTCTTGATTTAGATAAGTTTTCATAAAATAATTTTTATTTTGGAAAAATAAAAAAGAGTTTTCTTTCTGGAAAAATACCGGTTTGATTTTTGGTATTCAAAGTATACATGTGTTGTTAACCAAAACCGTTTTAGAGCTTAATGTCAAAACATAGATATTTCACCATGTATATGTAGTGGATCATATCCATACACTCTATGCTTTAAAAGTTATTTAAATATCTTATTTTTGTATTTGGAGAAGTTTTGGAAAAATCAATTTTGGAAAAATACAGTTTTTGTTTTGAGCCAAAATTTCCAAGTTACAAAAATAGTTTAAATTGTTTGTAACATGTCTTGATTTTGCTCAAGCATGTTTGATATCAAAGTATAATGTTAAAACTATTTTTTTAGATTTTTGGTAATTTTATGGGATTTTATTTGAGCAAAAATGACCAAGTTTTCTTTCCCAAAAATCCCTGACCTGGCTTCTGCCGGTCGACCGGACCGTTCGACCGAGCTTGAAGTCAGTTGACCGGGTCGGTCGAACGACGTGCACAGACGTGCACGCCAGCCTTTGCTGGAGGGCCGGTCGACCGACCCGGTTGACCGCCAGAGAGCTTCTGCTCTCTGGAAAGCCGGGGTCGACCGGGCCGGTCGACCGGCAGAGAGCTCTGCTCTCTGTTCCAGGGCAATGGTTGACCGGCCGGTCGACCGCTGGCACAACGGTCAGATTTCTGACCGTTGGCCGGTCGACCGGGCGGTCGACCGACAGGCCAACCTGGCTCCAACGGCTAGTTTTTCTAGCTCTATAAATTGGGGCTTTTGGGGGTTGTTTTCTACAAGATTTTCAAGTGGTTTTTGAGCTAGTTTTTCTAACTCTTTTCAGGGCTTTTCTTACTTGTTTAGAGAACAAATATTTCCAATCAAAAGGGGAGTTTATCAAGAGTGTTTAAAAGTGATTTTCTTGAGTTTTCTTCCACAAATTCCATCCTTGTTTTTCTCACAAACACTTGAGCAACCCATTGATATATTCATCCTATAGGAGTGTTATTGTGAGAGTATTTGTTGGTGATCAAAGTGTTTAGATCACCAAGAGTTCTTTCTTGTACTTTGAGTAGGCGGACGGTTGTGTTCGCTGTGTTTCGGGTTCTAGTGAGAACTCGGTGTTTGAGGTGCGGCCTCGGCGAGCTAGTGGGCTTGCGATGTGTTCTTGCGGGAACGAGTGAAGGGACTAGAGAGTCCAAAGATCTTGTAGGTGTTGCGGCACCAAGTGATCCGGTGGGATCGATTTTATTGGAAATCCTTTATAGTGTTGAAGGCGGGGATGTAGAGCAAGTGTGCTCGAACCTCGAAATAAATCTCCCGTGTTTGCGATTGCTCTCTCTCTACCTCTTACTTGTCTTTATATCTTGCATGCTATTATTGTCTTTATCTTTATATGCTTGATATATTGTGTGGTAATTGTTATATGCTTGGGGATTGTTTGCTAACACTTGTATTCAATCAAGAGAGCCAACGCGGCACCTCAACTCTTATTTAGAAGAATCTTGAGGAGTTAGTCCAGAGCCCTTCACGGGGAATTCGGCTACACTCTTGTGTTATACTTGGTATTTAGTGTAAAAGTTTTAGTTTGCATTAAATAGTTTTTAATTCCGCATTTAGTGACCATTAGATTAGCCATCACCTATTCACCCCCCTCTAGGTGATTTTACAGTGATGGATAGAAAGAGTACTTGTGAAACATGTCAATTTCTTGGAAATTGTCTTGTTTCATGGTCCTCTAAGAAACAAAATTCGGTAGCTCTCTCAACCGCCGAGGCGGAGTATGTTGCGGCGGGGGCTTGTTGTGCACAAGTCCTTTGGATGAAACATACTCTCCTTGACTATGATTTGCATTATGACCATATAAAAATATTTAGTGATAATACTAGTACTATTTATATGACTAAGAATGCAAGTCAACATAGTAAGACCAAGCACATTGAGATTAGATATCACTTTCTTAGAGATCATTTTGAGAAAGGTGATATTGAGATTGATTTTATTTCTTCCGATTTACAACTTGCCGATATTTTCACTAAACCACTTGACTATAATAGATTTTCCTTTATATGTGGTGAACTTAATGTTTGTGTCATTGAATAAGAAAGTTTTTCTTGATAATTTATCCCTTTTTGATGTGTGACAAAAAGGGGAGAAATATGAATAGGAGTTTTTATGAGGTTTTTATGGTTTTTATGGTTTTGCAATGGTTTTGCAAGGTTTTTATGTCTCATGGTTTTGCAATTTCAACACTCGAATTGTTTTATACTTGTTTAATATAGCATAATTTGAGGGGAGTTTTTACCTCTCTTTTATATCTTGTTGATATAGCCTATTTATTTTGTCATCATCAAAAAGGGGGAGATTGTTGGCTCAAAAGGTTACACCCTTCATTTGTTTGAAGTTTTGATGATAACAAAACACATAGGAGCTATATGGTACTAATAAGTTATTTAGAATGAGTTTCAGGTTAGTACCAATAATGATGGCCATTTCTTAGTTATTGCAAGGTTTCCAAGATTTATGGTGCTAATAGGGCAAATGGCGCAAGAGGAAGTGTTCATAGAAGAGAAGGCTCTAGCATGGCTCAAAGACTTCCTTGTGGTTCAGAGACTTCATTATTTGTTTCTAGTTTTATAGCTTGTTAAAGAATAGTGAATAGGTTTGAAGCTCAAATTCGCTACACACTAGTTTTTGTGCACATCTCTATCTAAAAGAAATTTCTCCTCTATATATATACAAATTATTTTTAAACATAGTTTATTACTTACAAACTCCATTTTGTTTATTATACCTAGTCTTGATCAAAACTATTTTGAAAATTATCAAGATCTTTTCAAAACCTTTTCTAAAAATCAGTTTTTGGCCTGCTGCGGTTGACCGGGCGATCGACCGGCTCTGTTTCAGGTCAGATTGGTCGACCGACCGGTCGACCGGGCTTCTGACCATTGGGTGCGTGCATGTGTGCACGTTTCCCGGTCGACCGGACCCCATTTCGGTCGACCGACCTTCGGCCGACTAAAAGACATCAACTCTCTGTTTGTTTCAGTCGACCGGGCGGTCGACCGTGGGCCTGCAACGGCCAAATTTTTTAAAAACCCGGTCAACCGGCCGGTCGACCGAGGCTGGATTTCAGCCTTAACGACTATATTTTTTTAACACGTTTTTAAACGTGTGTTTTGTCTCTAAACGAGTGTAGGGGCTGGTTTTTGGGTCAAATATTTCCTAATTACCTATTGTATTGGTTTACTCTTTAATCCCTAACTCTATCCTATAAATATGGTTGATTAGGGTTGAGGTTCTTACAACAAGCATTTGCAAAAATATTCAAGTTTAAAGCTTTCAAAAGAAGTTTTTGTTCTCTGTTTTTGTGCTGAAAAATCTCTCTCTTTACTGAAGTTTCTGATTCAAAACTCTCTTCAAATTCATTTTCTTTTTCACTTACAATACTTGAGCTTCAATCCTACACATTGTTCTATAGGGTTTTTGTAAGGGAAAAAGATTTTTCAAAAGAGGATTTGTGGTCTTTTGATCACCAAGAGATACTTGTATTTGTGATTGAGGAGTTGGGTACTCCGGTGTGGTTGTAACTCTTTGTGAAAGTTATAGTGGTTGGAAAATCCTTCTGGGTGAAGGCGGGGACGTAGAGCTGGGTGCTCGAACCTCGAAACAAATCTCAGTGTTTGCGATTGGTTTACTTGCTTCATCTACTTGCTTTATATTCATTGCTATATTGTCGATCAATACTCATACAACAAGATTACAATACGAACCTCAAACTCTTATCTAGAGGAATCACGAGGAAGGAGTTCAGAGCCCTTCACGGGGTATTCGGCTTCTAGTCTTGTTTTGGGTGATCGTTGCATCATAACATTTTAATTTGTGCATTGATTAGCATTATCACCTATTCACCCCCCCTCTAGGTGATTTCAGACCCAAGATAGAAGACATAGCAGGTGGTGTTTTTTCTCTCATCTTGGTCACCTCCATGATCGCTATCTGAATAGCTTACTAATTCTGAAGTTTTACCATAAGCATAACATCGACAAAGGTTGAGTGTGCCTTTGATATACCTTAAAATTCTCTTCGCAGCTAGCCAATGAGACTCCTTCGTCGACTCTATATAACGACTCATAAGTCTGATTCCATAAACGATATCAGGTCTTGTGATCGTCAAGTACCTCAGGCTACCAACTAGCTTTTTGAAGAGAGTCGAGTCCACAAAATCTTCATTTTCTTCTCTTGGTAGCTTCATTCCTGTAGCTAATGGAGTGTTCACCAGGTTGCAGTTACTCATCTTGAATTTCTCCAAGATCTCCTTGATGTATTTCTTTTGAGATATAAATATCCCATCTTGTTGCTGCTTCACTTAGATGCCAAGAAAATAGGACATCAATCCATTGTCCGTCATCTCAAATTCATTGAACATCACCACCTTGAATTCAGCAAGCATTTCAGCGCTGCTTCCTGTGTACATCATATCATCAACATAAAGACCAACTATTAGAAATTCGCCTTGATGGCTAATCTTCATGTAGATAGCATGCTCATAAGGACATTTGGTGAAGCCATTTTGATGAAGATAACCATCAATTCGAGCATTCCACGCCCGTGGTGCCTGCTTTAAGCCGTACAAGGCTTTCTTCAGGCGATAAACCTTGTCTTCTTGTCCTTTTATCAGAATACCTTCTGGTTGGTGTACATACACCTCTTCATCAAGAATACCATTGAGAAAAGCTGACTTGACATGTAGATGATATATCTTCCACCTGTGATGAGTTGCAAGTGAAATTAATAATCTCACCGTGTCCAATCGGGCAACTGGTGCAAAAACTTCTTCATAGTCGATATTGTACTTTTGTTTGTAGCCTTTCGCGATAAGTCTCGCCTTATACCGATCAACTTCACTATCTGCTGTGCGTTTGATCTTGTACACCCATTTGACACCTATTTCCTTGTGACTTCGTGGAAGTGCTGTCAACTTCCATGTGTCGTTCTTCTGGATGGCATGAATCTCCTCCTTCATTGCTAATCGCCAACAATCTTCTTCCTCAGCCTCTTGGAAAGTGAGAGGCTCATGATCAGCATATAAGCATAAGAGATTAGTCTCTCCATCTTCTTCTCTCTGCTCATAGATCTCCCTGAGGCTTCTCATTTGATGGGACCTCGTTGCACGGAGGATTCACTACTATTACTTTTCCCAGAAGATAGAGAACCTCTTGTGGGAGACGGTGTAGCATGTTGAGGAGATGGTGGTGTAGCTGGTGGTGGAACCTCTTGTAGGGGCTCGTCAGGTTCGTTCACCATGGGTTGCTCTTTGACAGTCTCTTCATTGCTCCAACTCCATGCTTCAGCTTCATTGAAAACAACGTCTCTACTAACCACTAGTTTCTTAGTTAGTGGATTGTAAAGGTTGTATGCCTTCGACTCCTCGCTATATTCGATGAAAATACATTTTTCACTATAATTGTCAAGCTTCTTCCTTTTGACTTTAGGTACTTGAGCATATGCAACACACCTACACCCACAAAAATTCGTAGGTGTGTGACATTAGGCGTGTAACTGCTCCATGCCTCTTAAGGAGTCTTGTCCTTCACTTGCTTCGTCGGGCACCGATTGAGCAAGTAAGTTGAACATGCCACAGTTTCCGCCCAGAACTGCTTCGGTAGCCCCTTTTCTTTAAGCATGGTTCTTGTCATGTCTAGAATGGTGCGGTTCTTTCTTTTTGCGATGGCATTTTGCTGTGGTGTGTAGGCAGTAGTAAGTTGCCTCTTTATACCATGCTTCCTGCAATATTCTTGAAACAGATTTGAGGTGTACTCATCACCTCGATCAGATCAGAGAGCTATTAGCTTGTGGCCACTCTCCGCTTCAACAAGGGCTTTGAAATTCTTGAAGATAGTAAAGGCCGCAGATTTTTTTAAGAATGTACACCCATAACTTTCTGCTGAAATCATCAATGAAGGTAATAGAATATTTATTACCTCCTAAAAAGACAGGATCTAGTGGTCCGCAGATGTCAGTGTGAACAAGTTGCAATGTTGCCTTCACTCTCCACGACTTTTCACTTGGAAAAAGAAGTCGTGCTTGCTTGCCAATAATGCAAACTTCACAAGTATGACTCGGTGGATTGATTTTTGGTAAATCTTGCACCATGCCGGCTGTAGATAGTAACTTCAAACCGTTGAAATTTAGATGGCCGAAACGAAGATGCCATCTCCATTATAACCACATCACACCATATTTTATCCTTATAGAAATCAAATTCAATTAGAATAAGACATTGTTGCTTCACATCTAGGACGTGCAGTTGATCCATGACACTTTATATGGATTGGGATGGGGTTCAGCCTTTAGTCCAACCTTTTCAATTATCTTAGACGATACTGCATTGATGTAGCTTCAACTATTCACAATCACATTATAATTCTTGTTTCTAGTCTTGGTGAGTATGTGAAAAATGTCAGTTCTTCTCCAATTATCCTTTTTTGTAGGTTGTGAGAATGCACACCTAATGACTGATAGATAAGTTGAAGGTGTGTCGAATATAGTTGAATTCGTCATTGTCCTCTTCTTGATCAAAATTGGAATCGTCGACTACTTCTTCATTCGATTGATGGAAATCTCTTTAGATTCAAATTCAAGATTTTTAGTGGGAGTTCAACCAATTACGGCAATCATAATGAGGCTAGGACAATTAGCAGCAATATGTGGATATCCTTGATACTTGTAGCATTTGGCAGTGGTGCTGATTTTGGAGAAATCTTATTCAGGTGCTTTGCTCTAATTATTTCGGCCACTTCTTTTGCTCTTGAAGTCTATCTTATATGAAAAGGGATGGGTACTAGACTTATGAGATGTGAAGATGAGGAAGATTTAGACACAAACGATTTAGAATCGTAACTCCTAGTGGTATATGTTGGCCCAAAGGCCCGTCACTCTAGTTTTGATGATGATTAACTCATGTAGTTATAGTACTAATGATCTTGTGTTTATTTAGTCTTAGATAATTGATCAAGATCTTAGTAGGTGTTTAGTTTCAACAAAGGATTTGAAGTCAAGTTTTGAGGCTAGCACGTGTTGATTCAGGAGCTCGCGCATCAAGATCGCATCAAGTACTCAAGATGAGTCTAAATCATGGATCAAGGTTTGGACCAAGTCAAGAAGTAGAAGAAGATTTTTAAGAGAAGATTTTCAGAAGACTTGAGTCATGTTTTATAAGTGTTAAGATTTAGTTTTAGATAAAATGTAAATGATAGATTAGTTGTGGAATGCTCAAGTTCATACACACACACAAAATTTATGTGTTTTCATAAGAGAGTTTTGAGTTTAGAAAATATCGTTTTGGATTTATTAAAACTTATTTTAGAACTTATTGTCAAAAAAATAGATAATTCATCATATATGTGTATTGGATCACATCCATACGCATTAAGCTTCAAAAGTATTTAAAATATCTTGTTTTTGTATTTGGAGATGTTTTGAAAAAATCGTTTTTCAATTTGGAGATTGTTTTTGAAAAATAGTTTTTGTTTAAAACCAAAATTTCTATATCACAAAAATGGTTCAAATTATTTGTAATAAGTATTGATTCTTAATCAAACATGTTTGTATATCAAAGTATGTTAATGAACCTATTTTTGTAGAATTTTTGAGAATTTATGGGATTTTATTAAAGATATAAAAACTAAGTTTTAATCCCTAAATATGTCTGACCTGGCCTTCTGTCGGTCGACCGGACCGGTCGACCGATGTGGACGAAACGTGCACGGCCATTTGGCTAGTGGGCCGGTTGACCGTCCAGAGAGCTTTGCTATCTGGATCTGGCCCCGGTCGATCGGGCGATCGATCGATAGATCAAAGCCATAGATCGGTCGACCAGCAGGCTGCAATGGTCAAAAATTTGACCGTTGGCCGGTCGACCGGCCGTTCGACCGACAGCAGCGTCAGCTGCTGATTTGGCCTCCAACGGCCATATTTTGGGAGCCTATAAATTAGGGTTCTCTTGGACTGTTTTGAATAAGATTTTAAGTGGATTTTCAAGCTAGTTTTTTCTACCTTTCTAAGTGTTTATCTCCACTTATTTTAAAGCTAATACTTGCATATCAAAAGGAGAGTTTTCAAGAGTGATTTTCAAAAAGAGATTTCTCGAGTTTCTCACCATAAATCTATCCAAGTTTTTCTCGTACATACTTGAGCTTTCCATTGCCATATCTATCCTAAGGAGAGTTGTTGTGAGAGTACTTTTAGGTGATCAAAGTGTTGAGATCACCAAAGTGTTTCATCTTGTATTTAAGGAGACGAACTGCGGGTTCGTGTTGTTTCGAGTTCTTGTGGGAGCTCGGTATAGAGGTGCGGTCTTGGCAAGCTAGTGCACTTGCGTGTGTTATTCTTACGGGAACAAGAGAGGGACTAGTGAGTCCAAGGAGTTCTAGTGTGATTTCTTTGTAGGTGTTGCGGCACCGAGTGATCCGGTGGGATATTTTTTTAGTGAAAATCCTTCATAGTGTTGAAGGCGGGGACGTAGAGCAAGGGTGTTCGAACCTCGAAACAAATCTCCCGTGTTTACAATTGCTCTCTCTTTATCTCTCACTTGTGTTCATATCTTACATGTTTACTTTGCTTATATCTTTATATGCTTGATATATCTTGTGCTTTATTAATATATGCTTGGGATTGTTTGCTCACACTTGTATTCAACCAAGAGAGCCATAGTGGCACCTAAACTCTTATCTAGAGGAATCCTTAGAAGATAGTCCAGAGCCCTTCACCGGGAATTCGGCTATACTCTTTGGTTATACCTTGTGTATTTAGCTAAATAGTTTTTTATTCCGCATTATTCATCATTACATTAGCTAGTCACCTATTCACCCCCCTCTAGGTGAAGTTCAAATGGTATCAGAGCTTGGTGCTCTTGATTTGGGTCTAATAACCTTGAGTTAAAAATCCTCTTTTTAGCTAATCACAATATTTGTTTTCACACACATAGATTTCATGACACCTCCTATGTTTGACATTCTTAACATCCAAACTTGAAAAGTTAAGATGTCCATGTACCTCAAAGCCCTAGGTATTCATGTTTATCTTGCAACCATTAAACATTCATATTGTTTAAATGACAAATATCTAGAGACTAATGCAAAAGCCATCCATGCATTAAAGAGTATCCTAAATGATGAATATTTATGTAGGGTTGCTAATTTTGCTTCAGCTTTTGTAGTATGAAACACTATAGTCCCCCTTGGTGAACAAAAGTAATACTATGCGGGGAGTGACTCGAATGATGGAAGCGATGCTTCCAATATATGCTACATGGTCCAAGAGGATAATCCCCTTGAGGTAAATTCTGAATCCGAGCTTGATGAGGATGTTGGCATGTCTTATAATGAGCTTGCTTTATTTTGTCAACAACTTCTTGATAAATATGACTTGCTTAAAAAGAATAATAAAAGATTGAAAAATAAATCTGATTCCATTTTAAAAGAAAAAGATTCTTTTCAAAATAAATTGGAATGCATTTCAAAAGAAAATGAATTTTTAAAAAAGGAGAATATTTTCTTGTCTTCAAAATTAAATGATATTTGTGAAGAAAATAATTCTTTGAAACATAAAATTTATTTGGTGGAAAAAGAAAACGAGATTGCTTTGGATGAAAACAACTCTTTGAAAAGAAAAATTGTTTCAAAAGAAAAGGAAAATATTTCTAAAAAGAAAAAGATTATTGATTCTTATTCTTGCCATGATTTTCATGCTACTATTGATAAAAATGAGATTCAATTTTTAAAAAATAGAATAAATTATTTGAGCTCAACTTTGAGCAATTGTGCATTCAACCAATTTAAATTGAAAACCTTGTTTCAAAAGAAACAAGCTCAACATGTTCATGCACATAACCCACGGCATACAAATGCACACTTTGCACATCATGATCACATTCATTCTCATATGCATGCTAAAGTGTACAAATGTACACATTGTGGCCGCAAAGGCCATCCGCAAGATTTTGCTTTGATAGCTTAAATTCTATAAATTTTACAAATAAAAATGCTTGGATTCCTTATGATGCTAACCCACGAGGACCTAAAAGAAAATGAGTACCAAAATCTCCACCTCTTGTATTTGATGTAAGTGTGGGCTCTCACTTGACGTGAGAGATATGGTGCCTTGGTGGTGGATGCATGAGCCAGATGGACATACAATTGATGCACCGCTATTAAGGATGTTTGGTGGGAGGACCACCATATTTTAGAGGCTTAGAGAATAGTGTGTATGGTTTGGTAACTATCTCTAAAACTCGTATTTAGTTTACATGCTTTTACATTTGATAATTTTTAGCATGTTTTAGTTTTATGTTAAAATAATCATGTTTTGTACTTCATGAGGTGAATACTTATTTAGATGTAATTTTCATTAAAACTTGTGTATATACTTGTACAAGTAGTGAGCTACACTCGGTTATTATATGTTTGTGCCTCATGCTCATTTGTTTTCGTTACATGTACATGTATAACCTAGTTTTAATGATTCTCTCATTTATACTTGTCTTCCGTATCTTTGTACATGTTTTGCTTCATGTATATGCTATTTTTGTCTAAAACCAATAAATATACATGTATACCCTTGAGTCACTTGCCTTCATGCAAATTCGATTATGGACTCATTTGTGTTTAGGATATGTATGTGTATTTTTAGTTTTGATAAAACATACATATGCCTTGAAGTTTATTTTTAATGAAAATAATTTTTTATGATTTTCACATGTTTGATGTTTTGAGCCTCATTGACCATTTTTATGAAATGCTATTCACATGATGCTTGTACACTCATTTTTAATTTGTTTACTCATGACTTTGTTTTCATGAGCTTTTACATGCTTTATAGATTTTGAGTGTCGACTCTTGTGTATTTGGTATATTTCATGAGATATACTTGATTTGGTTTCATGTTTGAAGGATCTTTAACTAGTTTTTTAAAAATTATTTTAAACTAGTTATTTATTCTTCATTTAGTAGTGTTTTCAATCTACAAATATTTTCAAGTCTATTTTTGAAAACTTCTACCATGAAGGCCAGTTGGATGGGCGGCCATGCCCTGTATGCTCTAATTGAAAATTTATTTAAATATGTGCATGATTAGGGTGGTAATTATGAGTTATACACATGATCTTCATGTTAATTTATTCTTATATACTCATATTTGTTTCTAATATATGTATGCTTCAAATGTCAATTAATATCAATTTCAATTGGTATTTCCATTTTCATACATATATATGATTTGATTGTGCTTGTTTTACAATAACTTTACATGTTTAAAGCACAAATTATGTTTATGCTAAGCTTGACTTAAATTTAAATATCAATTGGTTTCTTAAATAAGGTTATGCATTGTTCTCTTTTGGTATTTCAAAAATTTTTGTTTATCGAAAAGTGGTATCTTAAAATTTTGTTTATTTACAAGTGGTACCAACTTATGTTTTGTCAACTACAATTTCATTTGTATCAAAACTTGTTTTGTTGACTGAAGATAATTCAAAATTTGTTTTAAAGTGATTTCAAATTTTTTTATGTATTGCCTATAGGCAAGGGGAGCTTAACATCTCTTCTATATATAGATTCATGTTGAGTATATCTTAAATTGAGGAGCTTGACATCTCTTTTTTATGTGGTACACGTGTATAGGGGGAGCTTAACATCTCCACTTATATATTGTATATTATGCTTTATGTGAGTTAGGGTCTTGTCATCCCTTCTTCATGTAATGCATGTATGCAGGGGGAGATAACTTTACGTCTCCCTTCTTCATGAATGTATATAGCATATATATCTTTATTGTTTGATTTATTTTCGCCCCTTTGTTGATGAATTGACAAAAATGGGGAGAAGAATTTGAGAGTTTATATATGCATATTTATTTTCTTATTTATGCATATATGTTTTGTTTATGCAAAATGGGGAGAAGAATTTAGTGGATTTATGCATGTTTATCTCCTTGTTTATGCATATATATTTATTTAGTTTTATGCACTTCATTGAATATATTTATGTTTATTGTTATGAATGAGTTAAGGGGGAGCTTCTATAAAGCTTAACTTTAATCCATGCATATATAACTCCATGAGTTTTATCATCATCAAAAAGGGGGAGATTATTAGCCCAAAGGCCCATCACTCTAGTTTTGATGATGATTAACTCATGTAGTTATAGTACTAATGATCTTGTGTTTATTTATTCTCAGATATTTGATCAAGATCTTAGTAGGCATTTAGCTTCAACAAAGAGTTCAAAGTCAAGTTTTGAAGCTAGCATGTATTGATTTAAGAGCTCACGCATCAAGATCGTATCAAGTACTCAAGAGGAGTCTAGCTCATGGATTAAGGTTTGGACCAAGTCAAGAAGGAGAAGATTTTCAAGAGAAGATTTTCAGAAGACTTGAGTCATGTTTTGTAAGTGTTTAGATTTGGTTTTCGATAAAATATAAAGGATAGATTAGTTGTGGAATGCTCAAGTTCGTATACACACACAAAATTTATATGTGTTTTCATAAGAGAGTTTTAAGTTAAAAAAAATATCGTTTTGGATTTATCAAAACTTATTTTAGAGCTTATTGTCAAAAACATAGATATTTCATCATATATGTGTACTGCATCATATCTATACACGCTAAGCTTCAAAAGTGTTTAAAATATCTTATTTTTGTATTTTGAGAAGTTTTGAAAAAATCATTTTTCAATCTGGAGATTATTTTTGAAAAATACGATTTTTGTTTAAAGCCAAAATTTCTATATCACAAAAATGGTTCAAATTATTTTTAATATGCATTGATTTTTAATCAAACATGTTTGTATTATCAAAGTATATTAATGAACCTATTTTTGTAGAATTTATGAGAATTTGTGGGATTTTATTAAAGATATAAAAACCAAGTTTTAGCTGATCCATGTGCCCGATCGGTGTAATTCTCTTTTGGTTCATGTAGCCTACCCCAAATACTTGGGACAAATGGCTTAGTTGTTATGGTTGTTGTTGTTGCTGCTACATATAAAAACTAAGTTTTAATCCCTAAATATGTCTGACCTGGCCTTCTGCCGGTCAACCGGACGGTCGACCGAGGAAGAAGTCGGTCGACCAGACCGGTCGACCAATGTGCACGAAACGTGCATGGTCATTTGGCTAGTAGGCCGGTTGACCGGGCAGAGATCTTTGCACTTTAGATCTGGCCCCGGTTGACCGGCCAGAGAGCTTTGCTCTCTGGATCTGGCCTCGGTCGACCGGGCGGTCGATTGATAGATCAAAGCCATAGATCGGTCGACCGGGAGGTCGATCGGCAGGCTGCAACGGTCATAAATTTGATCATTGGCCGGTCGACTGACAGCAGCGTCAGCTGCTGATTTGGCCTCCAACGGCCATATTTTGGGAGCCTATAAATTTGGGTTCCCTTGGACTGTTTTAAATAAGATTTGAAGTGAGTTTTCAAGCTAGTTTTTTCTACCTTTCTAAGTGTTTATCTCCACTTATTTTAGAGCTAATACTTGCATATCAAAAGGAGAGTTTTCAAGAGTGATTTTCAAAAAGAGATTTCTTGAGTTTTCACCACAAATCTATTCAAGTTTTTCTCACACATACTTGAGCTTTTCATTGTCATATCTATCCTATAGGAGAGTTGTTGTGAGAGTATTTTTAGGTGATCAAAGTATTGAGATCACCAAAGTGTTGAGATCACCAAAGTGTTTCATATTGTATTTGAGGAGGCGAACTTGCGGGTTCATGTTGTTTCAAGTTCTTGTGAGAGCTCGGTGTAGAGGTGCGGCCTCGGCAAGCTAGTGTGCTTGCGTGTGTTATTGTTGCGGGAACAAGAAAGGAACTAGTGAATCGAAGGAGTTCTAGTCGCTATAGGTGTTGCAGCACCGAGTGATCCGGTGGGATCATTTTTAGTGGAAATCCTTTATAGTGTTGAAGGCAGGGACATAGAGCAAGGGTGTCCGAACCTCGAAACAAATCTCCCGTGTTTGTGATTGCTCTCTTTATCTCTCACTTGTGTTTATATCTTGCATGCTTACTTTGCTTATATCTTTATATGCTTGATACATCTTATGCCTTATTGATATATGCTTGGGATTGTTTGCTCACACTTGTATTCAACCAAGAGAGCCATAGTGGCACCTCAACTCTTATCTAGAGGAATCCTGAGGAGATAGTCCAGAGCCCTTCACCGGGACTTCGGCTACACTCTTTGGTTATACCTTATGTGTTTAGCTAAATAGTTTTTAATTCCGCATTATTCATCATTAGATTAGCTAGTCACCTATTCACCCCCCTCTCTAGGTGAACTTTAGTATAGTTAGACCTAAGGGTATCTAGATCTTGAACTAATGCATATGTTTTCTCAAATTCAGTAATTCCTCAACTTTGGCAAGTTTTCTCTAAGTCTAGCTCTGAATCTTAAAAGGATTTGGGCTTCGCCTTCAGTATTAAGGGTACTGCATCTAATTAGTAACTCATCAAATTTCGCAAAATACTCCTTTGCTGATTTGTAGCCTTAAGTGAATTGATGCCACTTGTCTAAGAGATGGCATAAAAAGATAGCGGCATATAATTGCCTTTGAGTTTCTCTTTCATAATGTCCCATGTTTCTATCTGTCATTGAAGTCTAGCAACTCGCATATTCTCTATGTTGATTCAGATTTGACTAGCTTGACCAGTAAGTTTCATTGCGGTAGACTTAACTTTCTTAGGCTCCGAGAGAGGTACAAAGTGAAGTACATATGTATACTTTGAAGCCAATCCAGGAAGAGTTGGTGATCTAAATATCCACCGAACGTTGGGGCGTCTAACTTAATGCTTTTCAGAAATCATTCATCAGGATTAGGTGCACTGTTTAGTGATCACACACATACGTTGCATATTTTCATATCATATGTTCCACACTTCTACATTTTTATTTAAATAAAACTCTGCTATTAATATATTTTCATGTTTAATGGCGTGTAGGGTAATTAAGGAAGAAGAGAGAGAGAGATAGATAGATTTATCCAATTAAATTCAAAAGTTCAAAAGAAAGGAGATCGATTCAATTCCAGAAGTTCTAAAAGCCATCTTATCTAAAGACCGGATATATCAGATGAGATAATATCATCCAAATTAAAAGGAAAAATATATTAGAAGAAGACCCTATCGGTTTCGCTGAGGATAAATAGATAGATCGTCAAATCTAAAACTAAAATTCAAAATCCAAAAGGATAAATGTCTAGAGAGAAGATCAACGGATTAGATGAAGCAATTTAGACTCGGATTCAGACTGGATATATTTTAGTATTTGAATCATAACTCTTGCTAACGAAGCGTAAATCTGATGATTCAAGATGATCCAGAAAGATGATTTAAAGGGCTACAACTCTTATATTGATTACTATTTCTAATTTTATCATGTGATAAAGTATATTTAGCAATCAATATGCCAATAAGCTGCAGATCAGAATTGAATATCCACATCAAATCAAGTTTGGAGATGATTCAAATTCAGAAAGAGCCAGCTCCCCCTATCTCTCCACTCGTTTCCTTATCCATTTGTATCCTATAAATACCCCACACATGCGAGGCAGAGGGACAAAAAAGCAGAGAGTAGAATAGATTTTTATACAGGTTTAACCTAAGTTTTCTTTCTCTTTTAATGTAAATTTTTATTTTCTTTATATAACTGAGAGGAGAGAAGAGTTTCATAGAGGAATGAGAAAGGTGCTTGAGAGTGACACCGGTGTAAGTATTCATCTTTTCTTTCATTGTTATTTAATCAAATCAAAAGTTACTTTTTCTTCTTTATTCTTATTTTCTTTCACTTCTTTTGGTTTTTAATGAGTATCTAAGCGAATCTAGTAGCGATATAACCTTGTTGTGTGTTTGCCACAGATATTTCATGATAATGATCTCCTCCTCAATATTCTGTATCATTTATTCTTGTTCATCTTGATGATGTAATGCGAATGGGGATGGACCTCGATCTTATGGATTATGCGTTAATCGCCTCCGAAGTAAGGTAAACGTGCCAGCGCTCCATGGTAAGTCATCAACCAAAGAAAGTAAGTATTTCTTTTAGGTTTTTTTCCTTTAAATTTTTAGTTTAGATCACCAACATCACCATCTCCCAACTCTTTTATTCACTCTTTTTAATTTTTTTGTATAAATCTATTTTCTAATTTCTCCACCTTCTCAATCTACCACTTTCTTCTTAACTAAACTGTAACTCATTTTTTAATTTTCTTTTCAAGAACTAAAAGAAGAACTTTAACCATTTCAAGTGAACTAAAGAGAACTTACAATAAAACATCCATCGCTAGTCCCTCCTTGTGGATCACAATCCACATAGCCACTTGTTATAGTAGTAGCATTGTGAACTTGCACACATTCTATTCTTAAGTTCTGAAATTCTATATTTTCTGTGTGCAGGTTTCAACTCAATCATTTAGATTTCCACACATGGTGTTCTCCAGTGGGACTTCTTTAGTGAGGGATGGTTCTCAATTAGCTTCTAACTTATTTTGTCTCTCTTGACTTTGGTGTAGGGTTTGGTTGATGTCCTTAAGCTGGGTCTGTATGCTAGCAAGTGCAGAGGAAAGTTGATCCAGTCGAGATTCCACTGTGATGGAGTGGGATACTAGATTCTCCTAGCAAGTAAGGTTACTTCGACAGGATGGCATGCACTAAACGAAAACTAATTAAAATACGAAAATGCAACTAGCTAGTTATTAAACTAGTCTTTTTGCCTGTTGAGAATTTATAATTTTAATTTTTTTAAAAATAAGATATGAATTCTAAAGGCAAGAAAGCAAATAAAATTGCCTGAGATGCAATTCCTACCAAATTGATGTGAAGCATGTGCATGAGCGGAAATAAATAATAATAGAACTCAATTTAATGCTTTACCAACATGAAACGATCATTGATAGGAAAGGTAAAACTAGCAATATTGATTTATAGATTATTAAACATGCATATAAATTTAAGGTCTATTGCAAATCAAAAGAACTAATTGATGCTACTTTGTTATGTATGTAAAGTTCGATTTGAAATATTTAAGCTATCGAATTATCAGGCAGCAGAAGCACACAACTCACGTTTTGGTGAACAACAATCAATGTAAATAATATCTAGAGATAATTTAATATCTAAATGTAAATAAAAAACACCGTTAAGAGTGTACCTACTGAGAATCGTGTTTGATCTCAATGTCCTCTTCTTGTTGTAAATGTGTAGCTCTGGTTGTCACGGTTCCAACACCTCGAGAATTGCGAAAATATGACTCCAATTAGCTGAGATATAGCCCGAAAATGAAGCTTAATCTACTAGCGGTTCTGTTCTGCAAACAGATCTGCTAGTGGTCAGATCTGTAAGGAGCCGGGATGGTTCGACAACAGAATCTGGTTCTGCACTTGAGCTAACAAGTTAGGCCTGAATCTGAACCTGAATTAGCTTTAAACTTCAATAGCCAGTTGATTTGAGATGGTGACGGTCTGGCAAAAGCTCAGCGTCAAGTGCGGAGGTAGTAAAGTCTCGGCAATGATGGAGGAGGACCGGTGAGGTCCTTGCAACAACAAAGGCGGCTCAGCGATATGCTAGGGCATGAGCAAGAGGAAGTTGAGGCAGTCAGCGGTGAGCTCGGATGTTGACTGGCGCTCGATCACTGGCTGGAGCTTAGGCAGCTGTCCTTGGGCCCGTGCGATGGTCTAAGGACAAGGAGTTGGCCGGTGGTGGTGAGGCTACTGGCTTGAGGATGTTGATGTTGGCCCAAGGGTAAACTCTCCGATTTTATTTTTATGATTACAAACCACATGTGAAATCACCTAGAGGGGGGGTGAATAGGTGATAATGCTAATCTAATTTACTTAATGCGGAATTTAAAAACTAATTGCAATTAACAAGAGATGCACACTCAAACAAGCCAAGCAAATAATATGAATGAACAATATGAATTATGCAAGGCACAATATAGAGAGAGAGTAAGAGCCAAGGGATCAAGCGCAAACAACAAGATATGTTTCGAGGTTCGATCACCCAGCTCTACATCCCCGCCTTCACACAGAAGGATTTCAACTCCACTAGCTTGTCCACAAAAGACTCCCATAAAGGGAACCTCCACCGAGGATTTGGGGCAATAACAATTACAAGGAGTACCCAACTCCTCCCTTTACAAACACAACCTCCTCCTTGAGGCACAACACCAAGCCAACAAACAATCACCTCACAACTTGAGGGATTAGCACAAAGCTACACAAGGATCACCTCACCACTTGAGGGATATAACCCAAATGCACAACCTCCTCAACACAATGAGGGAAAGGCACAAAGCCAAGCAAAGATTGGGTTTACAACTTGGTGATCAAATGACCACAAACAATCTCTTTTCCCACACAAAGATCCTATAGAATAAGATAGTAGATGTAGCTCAAGTGTGGAGAAAACCAAAAGAAATGGAAATAAAAAACTCAAAGAAAATCTTTGGGAAAAACTAGAAACCAGATGAAGAAGTTGAATCAAAATCTTTTCCCAAAAACTCTTTCTTGATTTTCCAAACCCTAGCAAAAACACCAAATAGATTGTTCAATTTAAAGCCCAAAAACTTCTTTTGATTGCTGTGAAAATACTAGAGAGTCAGGAAAAATTCGCACAAAAAATCTTAGAGAAAACCTCTTTCCAATGGGGTATTTATAGGCCATTTGGAAAACTAGCCGTTGGCAGCAGATCCTGCCAAAAATGAACTACGGTCGGTCGACCGGCCAACGGTCACATTTTGACCGCTGGCAGCAATCGATCGACCGTCCCAGATACAGAGAGCAACGCTCTCTGTCCGGTCGACCGCTCGGTCGGCCGGGGGCAACCCGAGAGCAAACTGCTCTCAGTCGGTCGACCGTGCGGTCGACCGGCCATGGGGCAGCCAGCGTGCACGTATCCGTGCACGTCGGTCGACAGCGGTCGACCGGCTACATGGTACGGTCGACCGTCCGGTCGACCGACCTAGCCTGGCAGCTGCAGTTCTGGGCCAGAAAAACAAGGTATTTATTATCCAATAAATTCCCATAAAATCTCTAGAATTACACAAAAATGGTTTTAACATTTAATATTGAAATATAAACTTGTGTTAAAAATTTCAACACAAATTTCAAGCATCTTGAAACATTTTTGTGTCTTCTCATTTTTACCAAAAATCAAAAACTGTATTTTATAAAACTTGAATTTTTGAATAGAAAATACATTTTGTCCAAAACTTATCCAAATACAAAAACATGATATTAAACAACATTTAGGCATGATGTACATGGATATAATCCTATATACATGAAACATATATATATATATATATATCCATGTTTTTGTCTTTAATTCCAAAATATGTTTTGTTAAAAATACCAAAACATAAAACACATGAATAAGTAAGTCAAAACTAAGTTTGTCTAGGTAGTTGAAGCATGCATGTATATAGAACAAATCTAATATACATTAAACCATGTAAACTTGTTTTGATCTTTCTATTCTTGAAACCAAGATCGGTTAAACCAAAAACGGAAAAACCGAAAACCAATATTTAAAACATGAAACGTGTGTGTTGTGAACTTTGAAAAGACACCTAGAGGGGGGGGTGTGAATAGGTGTAAATGCTAATCTAAGACTAAATGCAAAACTAAGTGCGCTAAATGCGGAAGCTAATGCAAATGTTGCACAAACTAATACAATACAACAAGTGTAGCCGAATTCCCCTTGCGAGGCTCTGGACTAACTCCCCTTGATTCCCCTTGAAATGGTTGAGGTGCTATGTGAAGCTCTTGTTGGATGAGTATAAGTTATCCACGCACACACAAGCAATCCAAGCAATGTGCACACACAATCAAGCCAAGCAATCAAGGATATAGCAATATGGATTATGCAAGGCACAATACAAGCAAATAAATATGACAAGATGAATTATGCTCAACACAAGCAAATATGATATGAATGAAGTATGATGCTTTGCACAATATAAATGAGAGAGAGTTAGAGAGACAATGGATCAATCGCAAAGACCAAGATATGTTTCGAGGTCGAGCACCTTGCTCTACATCCCCGCCTACACCACCGTGTAGGATTTCCAATCCACTATCTCCCACCGAGGGAACCTCTACCGAAGAGGATTTGTTACAACACTAGGAGTACCAAACTCCTCTCTCAAACAACAACCTCCACCGAGGCCAACAACCAACCAACAACCACCTCTATCGAAGAGGCTCACAACCAACACAATCACCTCTACCTAAGAGGGATCCAAACCAAGACCACTCCGATCACCTCTACCGAAGAGGGATTCACAAAAGTAAGGAGGGTTTACAATAAGTGGTTACAAAGACCACAAACACAATCTTTCTTTCTTTTCTCTTTTCTTTTCCACAAAAACAAGATCCTAATAGATTAGGATAGGTGATAGCTCAAGTGTGGAAACAAGGTGTTTTTGGAAACCAGCAACAAAGAAAATCTACTTGGGAAATCACTTGTAATGATAGAAAAACGAAAAACAAAACAATCTCCCAAAACCCTAGCTTTCTTTGATTTTCCAAAACCCAAAAACAAATAAGATGAAATTTTTTTGACTTAAAAACTCTTTTAAAACTATTTTAAACACTAGAGAAAGTCTGGAATTTTTATCCTTGAAAACCTTAGCCAAAATCCCAAAAGATGAGGTTTATATAGGCCAAAACAGAAACTAGCCGTTAGAGCTGAGCTGGCAGCTCTGACAGGCAACGGTCGACCGGCCGGTCGACCGTCCAACGGTCATATTTTGACCCGTTGGAGCTACCGGTCGACCGCCCGGTCGACCCAAACTAACAGAGAGCAGAGCTCTCTGCAGCGGTCGACCGTCTAGTCGACCCAAGCAAAAAACAGAGAGCAGAGCTCTCGGCCCGGTCGACCGGTACGGTCGACCGTCCAACGTCTGCCAAACGTGCACAGATCTGTGCACGTCCGGTCGACCGGCCCGGTCGACCGGACTTCAGCCAAGTCGACTAATCAGGTTAGTAGTCGACTGGTTGAAGTCTGGAACAGATTTATAGGTCAGAAAAACAGTTAGAAATATTTTCTAGAAATCTTTTAACACTTCAAAAATTCTATAAAACTTGTTTTATCTTTTGTATTGAAACATAAACAAGTGATAAAAATTTCAAGACATATATCAACATATCAATTCATTTGTGTCTTGCCAATTTTATCAAAAACCAAAACTTGTATTTTTATCAAACTTGGTTTTTAACACACATGAATAGGGATATCAAAATAAGTTTGTTTAGCACGTTTAAACCATGTATGTATATCTAGAACATATCTAATATACATAGAAGTAAAGTAAACTTGTTTTAATCTACTATTCATGAAAACCAAATCCAAAACAAAAATGTGTGTGTTTGTGCACTTGAGCATATCAACTATTCTAAACTTTACAAATGGATCTAAAAACTCTATCTAAACTAGGATACCTAAGTCTTTGAGTCATCAAGAAGACTTGCTCCCAAACGCGATCCACCGAGTGCAAAGGTAAGATCTTTAAGCTTTGACACCGGAATCACCATGATAAGCTTCCAAACACCTCTTGTTGAAGCTATCACCAAACTAATATCTTGGTTAATGATCTGAAACTTAAACAATACAAGATTATTAGTAAACATAACTACATGAGTTAATCATCATCAAAACTTGGGTGGAAGGCCTTTGGGCCAACAATCTCCCCCTTTTTGATGATGACAAAACTCATGGAGTTATATATGCATGGATTAAAGTAAAGCTTCAAGGAAGCTCCCCCTTAACTCATGCATAGCCAAATAAACATAATAATATGCAATGAAGGCTCTTAAAAAACATGAATGCACAAATATGCATAAACAATAAAGGTTCTAGATACCAATGAAATATATAAAGCAAAGCATGCTCTAGATACCAATTAACAAATTAACATTTTCTAGATGCTCTAGATACCAATAAACATACATTAAACTATATTAAACTTAATATATGCAAAAACATAACTATGCATATATATAAAACTCACAAATAATTCTCCCCCTTTTTGTCAATCATCAACAAAGGGGTAAACATTCAAAAAACTATAAATAAAATGAGGGGTAAAAATTTTTCTCCCCCTTTTTGTGTCAATCAAAACAATGCAAACAATGGTCTCCCCCTTTTTGTTTAAAACAAAAACAAAGTCAATAAGGGGTGACTACAAACATGATATCAATTAAAAATATGTCAATGAAGCATCTTGATACCAAATGAAGATAAACAAAGATTAATAAATGTTATATGCTATATACATTCATGAAGAGGAAGACGCTAAGTTAGCTTCCTACAACACATATGAGTTACACGAAGAAAGGAAGACACGCCCTAATTCATATAACACAAAATATGTAATGCATAAAAGGAGATGTGAAGCTCCCCTTACACACGTGTACCACATAAGGAAGAGTTGTCAAGCTCTTCAATACAAGATACACTCAACATGAATTTATATACATATAGGCAATGTAAAATAAATATGTTTTTCTTAAACAAAATTTTGAGATACCAATTTAAAAACATTTAACATAAACATCTTGATATCATTAAGAAAAATGTGTTCTTTTAAACATATGATACCAATTTGAAACTATATTTTAACATAAAGCAAGGGAGTGGAAATCAAATACCAATTGAAAGACAACATCAAATTTCTCCCCCTTTATGAAATACCAACTAAACATATGCATAAGCTTGTTAAGATACCAATTGAAAACAAATCAAACAATAGAAAATTTTCAAGCTTAGCATAAACAAGTATATATACGTATGAAAATTAGATACCAATTGACATTGATATTCTTGAAAGAGTAAGCATACATATACAAAACATATATGAGTATACAAAAAGATCAAAATTGATATCAATTGAAAGTGTTCAATGATACCAATTGAAAGAATAGGGTCAAGTGTATATCTCATATTATAACGAAGAATACGAACTAGTTAAAATGAAAAGTTTTGTTAACTAGTACGAAATACTTCAAGCAAGGAATAAATACAAATCATTTTTCATAAAAATGAAATCCACATGATAATCAACACTCTAATCCAATTAAGCATAAAAATGTCTCATGAAAACAAAACATGAGCAAATAATAAATGTGAGTGTACAAGTCAAGTATGGAGATCACAATCATGAAAATTTGTTCAATTAAGTTCAATTATTCCTTTAAACAAGAAAACTAAAAATTAATATTATTTAATCTTCAAGGCATATGTATGTCTAATACAAACCAAAGTATACATACATATCCAAGATACAAACGAGTCCACAAGGATATATGCATGAAGGCACGTGGCTCAAAAAGGATATTCATGTATATCTAATAGTTTGGACAAGGTAAACATATACATGAAGTTTAAATACCAATTTAAAGAAAAACATGAAAAGCATGAAAAGTATGAAAATTTAGCTTTTCATTAAAACAATTTGATACCAATTCTTTTCAAGGTATATGTATGATTTGTCAACACAAGAAGTATACATACATATCCCTTAAACACACTTTGAGTCCATAATAGATATTTGCATGAAAGGCAAATGACTCAAGGGGTATACATGTATATCTTCAAGTTTGGCAAAATACACATATACATGAAATGAAAACTCATAATCATAAAAACAAATACCAAAAATGGAATACAAGTTTAAAATGTATGAATCATCAAAACTAGACTATACTAGCACATCTAATGGGAACAAACAAGCATTCAATCCCAAACATATATAGATTTATTTGTAGCCCATCATATGTACAAATATAAATCCTAGTCTTAATGAAAACTAACATCTAAACATATATTCAAAACATGAAGTATCAAAACAAACATGAATATTATTTTGCTATATAAAACAAGCAAAGATTCATCAAAAATTCTTTTATCAAACTTCTAGGTATATGTATGATTCATCCAAATTTAACAATATACATACATATCCCAACCGTAAACGAGTCTATTAAAAGTACTTGCATGAAGGCAAAAGACTCATGGGTATACATGTATATTTATTAGGTTTGAATTCAAAATACATATACATGAAGTAAAAACATGAAAATAGGCATAGCAAGTATAAATGAAGGAATCATCAAAACTAGCTTATACATGTGCATATAGTGGGTACAAATGAGCATGAAGTGCAAACATATAAAAGTTAATTTGTTCTCACTATGTGTACATGCATACATGCAAGTTTTGATAAAATCTACATCTAAACTAGTTTATACCACATAAAGCATAAAACAACAAAAAATCATCATGAGAAAACTAAAACTTGATTACTATGTAAATTCACATGTATTAGATTCATGATGTACATTATAGCTTAAACAAAAGTGAGAACACTAAGTATGGGTTCATATAAGTATGTGTGTCTCAAAAACTATACGTGTATGTCAAGGATCTAATAAACATGGCATGTACATACTAATCCATAGACAATGAAAACATGCTATAAAATAAATGAATATGAAGGCATGTAAACTATAATAAGGAGTTAGGAATTGTTACCAAAACCTAGAAGGCAAACTCTCCTTGTCTCCAAAATATGGTGGTCCTCTCCACCAACACTTCCCTTGTAAGTGATGCATCTAATTGATTTCCATGAAGCTCGAAACGCATCCACTCCAAGGTACGGCCACTCTCACGTCATGTGAGAGCCCACACCTACATCAAAAATTGGAGGGGTGGTCTTTGGTACCCATACTCTTTTGGGTCCATGGGGGTTAGTCCCTTCTCTAACCCAAACAAATTTCTTTGCTAAATTATCAACATGTAATCTATCATAGCAAAATTTAGCAAGGTGGCCCTTACGTCCACAATGTGTACAAGTGTACACATGAGCATACATGTGAGGAGTTTGTCCGTGAGGAGCATGTGTATGCCGTGATGGGTGTGCATGCATAAAGGTTGGAACTTGTTTCTTTCGAACCAAGAATTCCAAGCGTGTGTGGTTCATGACACATTGGCTCATAGTGGAGCCCAAACAATCTACCTTCTTCTTAAGCATGGATATATCATTATTAATCTTAGAAGAAGAGGTACATGCATTAGGTAGACTAGATGAAGAAGCTACACTAGCATGGCAAACATGTGCATCAATTTATTTTGCAAAACCATATTCTTATCTAAACAAGCATTCAACTCATTTGAAATAGAAATAATTTTATTTTTCAAATCAACATTCTCTTTTAAAACAAAATCAACTTTTGAAGTCAAATTTTCATTTTTCTTCAAAAGAACATGGCAATCATTTGTAGATTTTAAAAATTCATTTCTTTAAGTGCAAGTTCTAATTGAGATTTTAATGAATCCCTCTCATTAGCAATCTCCTCTTTCTCTTGCAAAACAACATCAAGTCTAGCAATCAAATTTTTATTTCATTATTAATGCCTAGACTCTTCTTTTTCAAAACTTTATAGTTTTCTATTAATTTTTCACAAACTATGGATAGTTCTTCATTCAAAGCATGGGAATCAACATAATCATTTGAAGAACTAGCACAATCATTACTATCTAGTTGAGTTTTCGAGTGTACCTCAAGGGAGTCATTCCTTGGACCACATAGCATTGTTGTGGTTCGGATTCTTCACTAGATTCCTCTTCTTGAATTTGCACTTGAAGCTCCGAGGTGGTGGTTGTTGTCAATTTATTCCACACTACAAAAGCGGAATCAAAGTTAGAAACATGCATAAGATATTCTTTAGATAATGTGCTTCTAATGGCCTCAAGGGCTTGTGCATTGGCCCCTATATGATTGCGATCACTAAGGAAGGATTCCTTGGTAATAGCAAGATAAACTTTATGACCTAGGGTTTGCAAATAAACGGTCATCCTAATCTTCCAAACATGAATGTTGGAAGGGTCATACATAGGTGGGGTCATGAAGGCCATGGTAAACTAAATGTGTGCAAACAAGCAAATGCAAACAATAGATTAGCAAGCAAATGGATCTCACTCCTAGGATGTTAAGCCTAAGTATCAGGAGCACCCGCTCTGATACCAATTGAAAAGACACCTAGAGGGGGGTGAATAGGTGTAAATGCTAATCTAAGACTAAATGCAAAACTAAGTGCGCTAAATGCGGAAGCTAATGCAAATGTTGCACAAACTAATACAATACAACAAGTGTAGCCGAATTCCCCTTGCGAGGCTCTGGACTAACTCCCCTTGATTCCCCTTGAAATGGGTTGAGGTGCTATGTGAAGCTCTTGTTGGATGAGTATAAGTTAGCCACGCACACACAAGCAATCCAAGCAATGTGCACACACAATCAAGCCAAGCAATCAAGGATATAGCAATATGATTATGCAAGGCACAATACAAGCAAATAAATATGACAAGATGAATTATGCTCAACACAAGCAAATATGATATGAATGAAGTATGATGCTTTGCACAATATAAATGAGAGAGAGTTAGAGAGACAATGGATCAATCGCAAAGACCAAGATATGTTTCGAGGTTCGAGCACCTTGCTCTACATCCCCGCCTACACCACCGTGTAGGATTTCCAATCCACTATCTCCCACCGAGGGAACCTCTATCGAAGAGGATTTGTTACAACACTAGGAGTACCAAACTCCTCTCTCAAACAACAACCTCCATCGAGGCCAACAACCAACCAACAACCACCTCTACCGAAGAGGCTCACAACCAACACAATCACCTCTACCTAAGAGGGATCCAAACCAATACCACTCCGATCACCTCTACCGAAGAGGGATTCACAAAAGCAAGGAGGGTTTACAATAAGTGGTTACAAAGACCACAAACACAATCTTTCTTTCTTTTCTCTTTTCTTTTCCACAAAAACAAGATCCTAATAATTAGGATAGGTGATAGCTCAAGTGTGGAAACAAGGTGTTTTTGGAAACCAGCAACAAAGAAAATCTACTTGGGAAATCACTTGTAAATGATAGAAAAACGAAAAACAAACAATCTCCCAAAACCCTAGCTTTCTTTGATTTTCCAAAAACCCAAAAACAAATAAGATGAAATCTTTTTGACTTAAAAACTCTTTTAAAACTCTTTTAAACACTAGAGAAAGTCTGGAATTTTTATCCTTGAAAACCTTAGCCAAAATCCCAAAGAGATGGGGTTTATATAGGCCAAAACAGAAACTAGCCGTTAGAGCTGAGCTGGCAGCTCTGACAGGCAACGGTCGACCGGCCGGTCGACCGTCCAACGGTCATATTTTGACCGTTGGAGCTACCGGTCGACCGCCCGGTCGACCCAAACTAACAGAGAGCAGAGCTCTCTGCAGCGGTCGACCGTCTAGTCGACCCAAGCAAAAAACAGAGAGCAGAGCTCTCGGCCCGGTCGACCGGTACGGTCGACCGTCCAACGTCTGCCAAACGTGCACAGATCTGTGCACGTCCGGTCGACCGGCCGGTCGACCGGACTTCAGCCAAGTCGACTAATCAGGTTAGTAGTCGACTGGTTGAAGTCTGGAACAGATTTATAGGTCAGAAAAACAGTTAGAAATATTTTCTAGAAATCTTTTAACACTTCAAAAATTCTATAAAACTTGTTTTATCTTTTTGTATTGAAACATAAACAAGTGATAAAAATTCAAGACATATATCAACATATCAATTCATTTGTGTCTTGCCAATTTTATCAAAAACCAAAACTTGTATTTTTATCAAACTTGGTTTTTCAACACATGAATAGGGATATCGAAATAAGTTTGTTTAGCACGTTTAAACCATGTATGTATATCTAGAACATATCTAATATACATAGAAGTAAAGTAAACTTGTTTTAATCTACTATTCATGAAAACCAAATCCAAAACATAAAAATGTGTGTGTTTGTGCACTTGAGCATATCAACTATTCTAAACTTTACAAATGGATCTAAAAACTCTATCTAAACTAGGATACCTAAGTCTTTGAGTCATCAAGAAGACTTGCTCCCAAACGCGATCCACCGAGTGCAAAGGTAAGATCTTTAAGCTTTGGCACCGGAATCACCATGATAAGCTTCCAAACACCTCTTGTTGAAGCTATCACCAAACTAATATCTTGGTTAATGATCTGAAACTTAAACAATACAAGATTATTAGTAAACATAACTACATGAGTTAATCATCATCAAAACTAGGGTGGAAGGCCTTTGGGCCAACAAACTTGAGATATCATACTATTCTAATCTTTATAACTTGGATCTAAACACAAAACTAAACTATGTACCGATGTCTTCTTGTAGAGCGCAATCTCCAAGCCGACTCGATCCAAAACTCTTTGATCCACCGAGCAAGTGCTATATATGATCTTTGACGCTCGGCTCTTGAATCAACATGTGAAAGCTTCCAAATCATCTTGTTGAAGCTAATCACCAACTAATAACTTGATTAATGATCTGAAACTAAAATCACAAGATTATTAGTATACATAACTACATGAGTTAATCATCATCAAAACTAGAGTGGAAGGCCTTTGGGCAAACAATCTCCCCCTTTTTGATGATGACAAAACTCATGGAGTTAATATGTATGGATTAAAGTTAAGCTTCAAAGAAGCTCCCCCTTAACTCATGCATAAACATAAACATAAATATATGCAATGAATATTAAACATATACATGCATAGTCATGCATAAAATAATAAAATAAAACTTGTTCTTATATCAATTGAAATCGCTCTGATGCCAATTGAAATTGTCAAAACAAAACATGCTCTAGATACCAATTAAAAACATGTTCCTAAATAATGCTCTTGATACTAATTAAACAATTAAACAACAAATTAATAAACAAAAACATGCATATAAGACATAAAACAAAACATGCATATAAAACATGTATATAAACTCATATAAACTCAAATACTTCTCCCCCTTTTTGTCAATCATCAATAAAGGGGTCCAAGTAAAAACAAACCAATAAATTCTTCTCCCCCTTTTTGTTCGAAACAAAGAATCAACTAAGGGGTGACAATCAATTAAGATATCATTAAAAAATTTGTCAAAGTAAAGCATCTTTATACCAATTGAAAGGAAACATACAAAAAAAATTGATACCAATTTTAAGCAAAACACATAAAAATCTTGATACCAATTGAAATTAAACATAACACATTTTGAATTTCTAAACAAAAATTTTTATACCAATTGTAAATATTTTTCATTTTGACCATATGATACCAAATTGAAATTTTCAATCATAAAGTATGGGAGTGGGAATCAAATACCAATTGAAAGATGAAATATAAGTTTTCTCCCTCTTTATGAATTACCAAATGAAAAACATGCATAAGCTTGTATATGGATACCAATTGAAAACTAGTCAATTGAAACAAAAATTAAAACTTAAGCTTTAGCATAAACAAAACACATATATATGTATGAAAAGTTAATACCATTGAAATTGATATTATTTGAGATGAAAGCATACATATATAAAAATATATGAGTATACAAGAAAAGTCAATATTGATACCAATTGAAAGAATCTAATGATACCAATTGAAACAACAATAAGATCAAATGTATATCTCATATTACTTAGCCTCCCAATCATGTTTAAGTTAAAAATGATTTTCAATATAAAGCATACATGAGCATGGTCTCCCATCCTATCACCCTTGAAGGTAGGGTTTTCAAAAAAATAGATTTGGAAAATATAGTATGTTTGAAAATATCTACCATGAGAAGAATACGAACTAGTTAAATGGGAAAACTTGTAAACTAGTACGAAATCCTTCAAGGAATAAAACAAAATCATTTTTCATGAAACATGAAAATCACATGATCACTAACACTCAAAGTCCATAAAGCCCATATCATACTCATGAAAACAAAATCATGAGAAACCTAATAAAGTGAGTGAACAAGTATTATGTGACACATATCAACATGAAAATATTTAATTAAGCTCAATTAAGATATTCCTTAAAACATGAAACATGAAAATCTAAAATTTTCAATAAAACAAATTATACTTCAAGGCATATGCATGTTTTGACAACACAAAAAGTATACATACATATCCCTAAACACAATTGAGTCCATAATAAAGATTTGCATGAAAAGCAAATGACTCAAGGGGTATACATGTATATCTTAAAGTTTGGCAAAATAAACATATACATGAAGCAAAACACATGATCATAAAACAAGTCCAAAATAGGGAATACAAGTTAGAATGCATGAATCATCAAAACTAGACTACACTAGCACATCTAATGGGTACAAATAAGCATCCACGCACAAACAGATATAAAGATTTATTTGTGGCCCACTACATATACAAGTATAAATTCTAGTCTTAATGAAAACTAACATTTAAACGTATATTCAAAATATGAGGCATAAAACGGGACATCAATCAACATGATAAACATAAAGATGATCATTATGTAAATCCACATGCTATTGAGCTATGATGTGCATAATAGCTAAACAAATAGTGAGAACACAACATATGGGTCCATATAAGCATGGGTGATCTCAAAAGCTATACATGCATGTCAATGATCTAAGAATCATGGCATTTAACATAATAAACTATAAACATGAAATATCAAAATAAGAATCATAAACATCCATATGATCATTATGTGTATGCATATGTATTAGATCTAGAGCATACATATTAGTTAAAAAAAGGTGAGAACACAAAGATAGGTCCATGGGTGTCTCAAATAACTAAACATGTATATCATTAATCTAAATTACATGGCATAATCATAATGAACAATGAAACATGACATGCTATAAATCAGTGATGTGAAAAGCATGCAACTATAAACGGGAGTTAGAGATTGATACCAAAACCGATGAAGGTACCTCTCTAGTTCTCCAAACTAATGGTGGTCCTCTCCACCAAACTGCCCTTGAAAGTGATGCATCCAAATTGTTTTCTTTAAGCACGGAACGCATCCACTTTAAGGCACCGCTACTCTCAAGTGATGCGAGAGCCCACACCTACATCAAATATATGAGGGGTGGTCTTTGGTACCCATTTTCTTTTGGGTCCATAGGGTTAGTATCTTTCCTAACCCAAACAAGATTATTTGCTAAATTTTCAACATGTAAACGATCATAGCAAAATCTAGCAAGGTGGCCTTTTCGACCACAATGTGTACACGTGTACACATGGGCATACATAGTGTGAAGTTTGTAATCATGATGAGCATGTGTATGCCGTGATGAGTGTGCATGCAAGGATGGAACTTGTTTCTTGCGAAATAAGGTTTCCAAGCGTGTATGATTTAAAGTACATTGGCTCAAAGTGGAGCCCAAACAATCTACACTTTTCTTCAAAACATTTATGTCTTTTTCAATACTAGAAGATAAAGTGGAGCATTCAAAAGATGTGCAAGAAGAAGAAGCTATACTAGCATGGCACACATGAGAATCAATGTCAATTTTCAAAGATTCATTTTTCTTTAAAACTAAATCCAATTCTTTTGTAATGAAATCAATTTCATTTTTCAAAACAAGGTTATCTTTTAAAACAAAATCCAATTTTGAAGATAAAACCTCATTGTTTTTCACAACATCATCACAATCTTTTTTGCTTTTCAAAACATCAATCTCTTTTAGGGCAAGATTTAGTTGAGATCTTAGTGAGTCACGTTCACTAGTAATCTCTTCCTTCTCTTGCAAAACCGATTCAAAAGTTGAGCACAAATCCTTCATTTCTTCTTTTAAATCAAAGTTCTTCTTTTTCAAAAGTTCATGTTTTTCTAAGAATTTTTCAAGCTTAGAGGCAAGTTCTACATTTAAATTTTGAACTTCAAAACACCCATAGCAATATGAACTAGAGCTATCATCTAGTTAAGAATCCGATTGTACCTCAAGGGAGTCTTTCCCTTGGACCATGAGGCAATGCTCGTCAGACTGTCTCTCCTAGATCTCCTCAACTTGTTAATGATCCTTGGAAGCTCGGGAGAAGTCAAAATGCTCCAAACTGCAAAAGCCGAATCATAATGATCAAAACACATGTAGAAGATCTTCATTAAGAGATGCTCTAAGTGTCTTAAGTTCTAATGCATTTGCCTTTTTATGCTTGCTAGCATTAGGGTAGGATTCTTGAGTAGTGGCTTGATAAACTAGATGTCCTAGGCTTTTTAAATGACTACTCATCTTGGCCTTCCAAATATCATGTCTAGAAAAGTCAAACATAGGAGGGCTATCCATGAGTGCAAACTAAATGTGTGCAAATAAAAATACAAATGTAGACTAGCAAACCAAGATCTCACTCCTAGACGGTTAAACCTAATATCAGGAGCGTAGGCTCTGATACCAATTAAGATCACCTAGAGGGGGGTGAATAGGTGATAATGCTAATCTAATTTACTTAATGCGGAATTTAAAAACTAATTGCAATTAACAGGAGATGCACACTCAAACAAGCTAAGCAAATAATTATGAATGAACAATATGAATTAATGCAAGGCACAATATAGAGAGAGAGTAAGAGCCAAGGGATCAAGTGCAAACAACAAGATATGTTTCGAGGTTCGAGCGCCCAGCTCTACATCCCCGCCTTCACACAGAAGGATTTCAACTCAACTAGCTTGTCCACAAAGGACTCCCACAAAGGGAACCTCCACCGAGGATTTGGGGCAATAACAATTACAAGGAGTACCCAACTCCTCCCTTTACAAACACAACCTCCTCCTTGAGGCACAACACCAAGCCAACAAACAATCACCTCACAACTTGAGGGATTAGCACAAAGCTACACAAGGATCACCTCACCACTTGAGGGATATAACCCAAATGCACAACCTCCTCAACACAATGAGGGAAAGGCACAAAGCCAAGCAAAGATTGCGTTTACAACTTGGTGATCAAATGACCATAATCAATCTCTTTTCCCATACAAAGATCCTATAGAATAAGATAGTAGATGTAGCTCAAGTGTGGAGAAAATCAAATGAATGGAAATAAAAAACTCAAAGAAAATCTTTTGGAAAAACTAGAAACCAAGATGAAGAAGTTGAATCAAAATCTTTTCCCAAAAACTCTTTCTTGATTTTCCAAACCCTAGCAAAAACACCAAATAGATTGTTCAATTTAAAGCCCAAAAACTTCTTTTGATTGCTGTGAAAACATTAGAGAGTCAGGAAAAATTCGCACAAAAAATCTTAGAGAAAACCTCTTTCCAATGGGGTATTATAGGCCATTTGGAAAACTAGCCGTTGGCAGCAGATCCTGTCAAAAATGAACTACCGGTCGGTCGACCGGCCAACGGTCACATTTTGACCGCTGGTAGCAACCGGTCGACCGTGCGGTCGACCGTCCCGGATACAGAGAGCAACGCTCTCTGTCCGGTCGACCGCTCGGTCGGCCGGGGGCAACCCGAGAGCAAACTGCTCTCAGTCGGTCGACCGTGCGGTCGACCGGCTCATGGGGCAGCCAGCGTGCACGTATCCGTGCACGTCGGTTGACAGCTTCGGTCGACCGGCTACATGGTTCGGTCGACCGACCTAGCCTGGCAGCTGCAGTTCTGGGCCAGGAAAACAAGGTATTTATTATCCAATAAATTCCCATAAAATCTCTAGAATTACACAAAAATGGTTTTATCATTTTATATTGAAATATAAACTTGTGTTAAAAATTTTAACACAAATTTCAAACATCTTGAAACATTTTTGTGTCTTCTCATTTTTACCAAAAATCAAAAACTGTATTTTCTAAAACTTGGATTTTTGAATAGAAAATACATTTTGTCCAAAACTTATCCAAATACAAAAACATGATATTAAACAACATTTAGGCATGATGTATATGGATATAATCCTATATACATGAAACATATATATATATATATATATATATATATATATATATATATATATATATATATATATAATATATATATATATATATATATATATATATATATCCATGTTTTTGTCTTTAATTCCAAAATATGTTTTGTTAAAAATACCAAAACATAAAACACATGAATAAGTAAGTCAAAACTAAGTTTGTCTAGGTAGTTGAAGCATGCATGTATATAGAACAAATCTAATATACATTAAACCATGTAAACTTGTTTTGATCTATCTATTCATGAAACCAAGATTGGTTAAACCAAAAACGGAAAAACCGAAAACCAATATTCAAAACATGAAACGTGTGTGTTGTGAACTTGAGCATATCATACTATTCTAATCTTTACAATTTGGATCTAAACACAAAACTAAACTATGTACCGATGTCTTCTTGTAGAGTGCAATCTCCAAGCCGACTCGATCCAAAACTCTTTGATCCACCGAGCAAGTGCTATATATGATCTTTGACGCTCGGGCTCTTGAATCAACATGTGAAAGCTTCCAAATCATCTTATTGAAGCTAATCACCAACTAATAACTTGATTAATGATCTGAAACTAAAATCACAAGATTATTAGTACACATAACTACATGAGTTAATCATCATCAAAACTAGAGTGAAAGGCCTTTGGGCCAACAACATGAAGTTATTTGGTACTAATCAAGTTCTAATGCTTATAATCTTACAGAGTTCAAGAGGTTGGAAGTTGTTCCTTTCTTCGTCAAAAGGAATGTTTTGAAGAAATCAAGTTGATTCAAGAAAGGGATTCAAGCTCGGTCGATCAAAAGCATGGATTTTGAAGAAGCCCTCTTGATGAAGACTTGAAAAGAGTGTAACCCTATATAAAATCTTAGAATGTTTAAGTTTTATTGTTGGATTGATGCTCAAGAATCACGCACAATTGCACACATTTTCTATGCAAAAAATGTTTCAAAAGCATTTCAAAACTACCATGTTTTTTACCTAAACTTTGACAGTTCAAAATAGAACTATCGACAGTTGAAGAGAGCTATCAATGGGACTATCGACAGACGCTTTTCAGAGAACTTTCGATAGCTCTTTACAGAAAGTGGGGTTTAGTTTTTGTTGGCTCATTGTCGATAGTCCATGAGGACTGTCGACAGTTGATACATTAAGTATCAGTTGTGCTATTAACAGTCTCCTTGAACTATCGATAGGCTTGCTCTGCAACGGCTAAAATTTTAGTCATTGCACATTAGACTGTTGACAGTCCTATCAGGTCCAGTAACCATTCGAGCCATTTTTGAATTAAAACGAGTTTTTCTCCTTTCTAACTATTTTGTCTTATCCCCAAATGGGTATATTTTACTTATTAGGACTTTATCTGTGTTTTATTGACTGATTTGGCTCTCTAATGATGTTTACCAGCTGCCTATATATATGGGTCTTTATAGGAGAAGTTTCTAATCTAAGATAACAAGTTTTTGAAATCAAAGTTTTTAAGGAAAATTCAAAGTTTTTGCTTTCAAGTCTCAAGTTTCAAGAGCTCTCAATTCCAAATCTTTCTCTTCAAGTTTTTAGATCTCAAGTTCAATTTTATCAACTAAATTTTCTCTCACACAAACTTCTTGAGTTTCATTTCTCCACTCAAAACTCTAGAAACCAAAATTTATTAATCGATTCTAACCTGCACAAAATAATACAGACTTTAGGAATAATACTAGGTCCTCGATGCTACCGTGTATCCTAGGGCTATTAGGTCTTGATCCACAGGGAGGGACAGTGATGGAAGCAATTAAGTAAGTTTCTTCTTTAATTTACCGAACCTAGTTAATACTTATCTTCTCAGTTTTACAAAATAATAAAATTGTTAAGTTAAGTGAAGAAGAAAATGGTAGAAGAAGAGATGATGATGTTGTTGTTGTTCTAGTTACAAAAGAAAAGAAAACAAATAAAGAAAAGTGTTGGCGTAAAAATCAGAAATAAAAAGAAATAAAAGAAGAGTATTTACCACTACTATTTGAATCATAACGAAAATTTATCTTAGCATGAAGTAAAGCGAAGTAGTAGAAAAGAATAAAGAAAAGCAGGACTTTGGCAAGATTGAGTACAATGAAGAAAAGTAGGAAACCTCCATTGATTGTCACCTTCAATATCAGTTTCTTGAGAAAGGATTACAATAATATCACTCTAAAATAACTCTTCCTCTCTTTTAATCATGTAACTCTCTCTAATCCAAGCTAATAAGAATGCATGATTAAAAAGAATGCATAAAGAAAATAAATAAAAAAAAATAAAGTAATTGAAGCAAGTAAAATAAAAAAAAAAAAACTGAATAAAAGAATAGAAGAACCTTTATTGACACTGTCACCGTCAATTACAAGAACTCTTTCTTCTTCACCAAATAACTCTCAAACTAAATTCTAGAAATTACACTTGAAATTTAGAAGAGAAAACTAAATAAAACTATAAGCTTTGATCTCTCCTTGAAGATGCCCTTTCCCCTATGCTCTGGCTCTTTATTTATAGTAGAAGCAGTGGATAGACTCTTGGTAAAAGTCGTGCACCCATCAAGAGATATATCTTTAGAATTTGAATTTGAACTTTGGATATTAAGATAATATCCTATATTCTGACTTAGGGAGTAAGCTATTTCTGAATTTGAATCCTCTCTTTATCTCAAAACTTGATTTGATTTATCCAGAATTTTATATGGAACCTCAAATCTGAATTGGTTTGTCGCTAGTTGGCGTATTGATTGCTAAATATAACTGAACAAATGATAGATTTGAAAATAATGGTCAACATAAGAATTGTAGCACGTTAAGTCTTCTTTCTAGTTCATTTTGAATCATTAGATTTGAGATTTTATAGCAAACGTTATGCTCAAAATTCTAAAAGATATCCAGTCTAAATCTGAGTTTGAATTCTCCCTTTTAATCTTTGACTTGGAGTTTAAGCAACTTGAATTTAAATTAATTTTCTTCTTTGTCTCCAATTAGTATTGGAATTATCTCTGAATTTCTTAGTCTTGTTGGGCTTTTGGGCTTCTTTTTAATCTTTTGGGCTTCTTTTATTTTAATTATAGAGGCCTGCACATTAGTAAGCAAAAATACATTTACATAGCATCATTTTATAAAAATAAATATAAAAATATGATTAAAAATATGCACATTTGATGAACAATCAGAAGTTATAAAGAGAGAATTTGTGACCTTTGTATTTACCAAGAGCTTGTAAATCTCATTGGCTTTATGCTACCTCTTGTGTAGAGGATTGATAGTTGGAGTTGTGTACTCCGGTCTAGTGTAGACCATTTAAGTTCCTTTGTGTTTGTGGAAAGATCCTTAGTGGATAGTGAAAATCCTTCATGCAGTGAAGACGAGAATGTAGAGCTTTGTGCTTGAACCTCAAAACAAATCTTTTGTGTTTGCGATATTCTCTCTTACTCTTACTCTATTGCTATTGCTTGCACTTGTATTTTTGCTTCTCTTGTATTTGCTATATATTGGTTGCATCAGATTCATCATTCTTACTTGTCATTTTTACTCATCTCAACAAGAAGCAATTAAGCACCTCAACTCTTAATCTAGAGGAATATAGATGAGAAGTTCTAGAGCCCTTCACGGCATATCAGGCTTTAGTTCTTGTTTTGAGTTGACCGTTTGCATCATTCATTTTTAATTGTTGCATTTTCACATTAGATTAGCATTAACCTATTCACCCCCCTCTAGGTGTACTTTCAATTGGTTCAGAGCCTTGAACTCTACTTTTTGATTTAATCACCTTAGAGAGATCTTTTTGCTAATCATTTCATTTGCAGTATCATTTGCTTTCCACACTAGCTTACATGTCCGAAGGTGTTAAGTCCCACCCAAGTTTGATGGTCTTAACTTTCTCATATTGAAAGTTAAGATGACTGTGCTTTTACAATCCTTAGGAAGCCAGGTTGCAAAAGCGGGGACCAAACCCTTTAGTGTACACGATGGTGATGAAGACACATGGTCCAAAATTACCATCAAGGAATTTGATGCCAATGCTAAAGCTCACTATGTATTACTTCAAGACTTGAATGATGATGATGATATTGCTAGGGTAATTCATTACAAATTCACCTATGAGATTTGGTCACACTTAGTTGTCACGCATGAGGGAACATCACAAGTCAAGAGAGCTAAGATTGAACTCTTGTGTTCCTAATATGAAAATTTTGCTAGGGATGAAATTGAATCTATTGATGATATGATCACAAAGTTTACTAAAATGACCAATGGTCTTGCTTCTTTGGGTGATGCTATTGACAATGATCAAAAAGTGAGGAAGGTCATTCGCGCTCTTTCACAATCATGGGAAGTCAAAGCCACAATATTGAAGGAGCTCAATAACAAAGAAGAGATAGAGCTCATTGGTCTTATTGCCAACCTCAAGACCCATAAGATGAAAAGAAAAGCAAGAGAGGAGAAGCCACCACTAAAGAAGAAATCACTTGCTTTCAAATTCATTCCTACCATCTCCGATGATGAAGATGATGATCAAGAAGATGATGAAGATTTATCCCTTCTTGTGAAGAATATTAGAAAGATATACAACAAAGCAAAATTCAACAACCGAAGAAGATGAGAAGGAAAGAAGGAGAAGAAGATAGTTTGCTACAATTGTCAGAAGCCCGGACATATCATTGCTGATTACCCGGATACAAAGAGCAAACCTACTATCTCCAAGAAGCACTTTAAAAGGAAGGCTTTGAAGGCAACATGAGATTCGGAGAGCGAATCCGAAGAAGAGGTGGACACAGCTAATGTGTGTTACGTGGCTAATGAGAAAACACCCAAGGTAACATCCTAACCTTCTCTTGATGAATGTGAATTATCCATGAATGAATTGGGTGAAGCTTTTGAAGAACTTTCAAACAACTATGATTTTAAAAAAAAGCATTTAACAACGAAAAAGAAAAATAAACTTCTTTAAAATAAATTAGTTGTTATTTTCAAAGAAAAAGAAATTTCTCTTCCACTCTTGAAAAGACACAAAAGGATTTTGATGCACATAAAGTCTCTTGCAAAGCAAAATTTCCTATTTTTGAAGAAAATAAAATTTCTACTTTGAAAAACAAAATTAAGACTCTGAGCAATGTTTTGAAAAAGTGTGAATTTGACAAGGCTAGATTAGAGGCTATGTTTTTAAGAGGCAAAGTCAAAGAAAACTATACACTCCTCATGTTTCACATGCTCACACACAACATTATGCACACCATGCTACACATGCTTCATATGCTCATGCTACACATGCTCATCATGTTCACACACATCATGCATTTTTTTTATTTGTCAAGGTGTACTCATGCACCTTTGTGGCCGCAAAGGTCACTTGACCAAGTTTTGTTATGATAGACTTGATGTTTCAAATGATCATGTTTGAGTTCGTAAGACTAATACTCTAGGACCCAAGAAAATTTAGGCACCAAAGACAACACCTTTATCAATTGATGTAGGTACGCATTAAGAGTCCAAGACGTACGGAGCGGTGGTACCTTGATAGTGGTTTCTCAAGGCACATGACATGGGCATCAACAATTTTGAAATGCTATCATGATATCATGAAGGTGGCACCGTCATCTTCGGAGATGATTCAAAGGGAAAAATTATTAGTATAGGTAATATCAAAATTGGCTCATCTCTTTTAATTTAGATTATTGTTTTAGTTGAAGGTCTCAAGCACAATCTCTTGAGCATCAGCCAACTTTGTGACAAAGATTTTAAAGTTTTTTTTTTGATGATTTCACTTGTGATATTTTAGACAAGAAAATAAATGCTTGTATTCTTTTCGTTTTCGTGAAAACAATGTTTACATAATCGATATGTTGAATTTACATTGCAATGCCACTTGTTTAAATATTTTTAATGAAGATTCTTATTTATAACATAGGAGACTAGGTCATATTTCATTTGATCATCTATCCCAAATTAATTCTACGGAATTGATGAAGGGTATTCCTTATTTGAAGTTTGAAAAAGATCGCATTTGTGATACTTGCTAACTTGAAAAACAAACTAAGTTCTCTTTCAAAACAATCAAGGATATCATGACATCTAGGCCATTAGAGTTAATTCAAATAGATTTATTTGGTCCAACTAAATTCAAAAGTCTCAGTGGTAACCGTTTTGTTTTTGTTCTAGTTGATGATTTCTCAAGATTTACATAGGTTTTGTTTTTAGAAACTAAAGATGAAGCATTATCACATTTTCATGTTTTTAGAAAAAGAGTGAGAAAGAAAAAAAATTTCTGATTTTGCGCATAAAGAGTGATAGAGGTAGTGAATTCATCAACTATTCTTTTATCACCTATTATAAAAAAATAGAATTAAACATGAGTTTTTTGTCCTAGAACTCCACAATAAAATGGAGTCATTAAAAAGAGGAATCAGACTCTTCAAGAAATGGTTAGGACAATGATTAGTGAATATCTATGGGCCGAGGCCGTAAGCACTTCTTGTTACATATCGAATAGAGTTTATTTTTTCAAAAATACTTCTCCCTTTTTGAGATTTATTCTTTGAGAAAACCAAATATTTCATATTTTAGAGCTTTTGGTTCTAAACGTTTTGATTTGAACACTAAGAACAATTTAGGTAAATTTTATGCCAAGTCTTATGAAGCTATATTCGTTGGATATTCACATACTAGTAAGGCATATAAAATCTTCAATAAGTCAACTTGAACTATTGAAGAGTCTATACATGTCAAGTTTGAGGAATCTAATGCTCTTGTGAAGAATGTTGTAGAAATTGATTCCTTAGAGAAGACATGGAGAAATATCATTGAAGTCTCACCAATGCAAGAAGAAGACAAACAAAGGATGATAAACATGGTGAAGTTCAAGAAGTTGAAGTGAAGCTAACTCAACCACGTCCAAAGGATTTGAGATATGCTACAAATCATCCCCAGGAGCTCATCATAGGTGATGTATCCAAGGGGAACTACTCACTTCAAACTCCATGAAATTTGTGACCATTTGACATTCATCTCTCATATTGAGCGCAAGGACATCTTCGAAGTCGAAGGCGACTCATATTGGTTCTTGCAATGCATGAAAAGCTCAATAATTTGAGTATAATCAAGTTTGACACCTTATTCCTAGGCCCTATATTAGACCAACCATTGGCACTAAAGGATTTTTATGAATAACTTAGATGAGTCGGGAAATGTTATTAGGAATAAAACTAGGTTAGTGGCCCAAGTTTACACCCAAATAGACAGTTTTAATTTTGAGAAAACTTTTGCACCGTAGCACAGCTTGAAGCGATACGAATGACACTTGCCTTTGCCTCTTTCAAAGATTTCAAGCTTTTTCAAATGGATGGTGCATTTTTGAATGGTTTTATTGAAAAGGAAGTGTATGTTGAACAACCCTCAGGGTTTGTTGATCCCACATATTCGGATTTTATTTTTAAACTTGATAAAGTTTTATATGGTTTAAAATAAGCTCCATGAGCTTGGTATTAAAGACTTTCAAGTTTCTTATTTTCAATAGTTTTGTTAAAGGTAAAGTTGACATTGCCTTATTTATAAAGTATGTAGATAATGATATCTTAATTGTGTAAACATATGTTGATGATATCATTTTTTTGATCTACTAATGAAAAGTTTTGTAAAGATTTTGAATCATGCATGAAGAAAGAGTTCGAAATAAGTATGATGGGAGAACTCAACTACTTCCTTGGACCCCAAATCAAGTAAAAGAGTGATGAAATCTTCATTAACCAAACCAAATACACAAGAGAACTTATCAAGAAAGTTGAGCTTGAAGATACAAGGATTAGCAAGACACCCATGGCTACCACAACTAAGCTTGACAAGGATGAGCAATGTAAAAACGTTGACATTAAACTCTATTGTAGCATAATTGGTAGCATGCTTTATTTGGCGGCTAGTAACCGAACATTATGTTTAATTTATGTATATATGCTAGTTTTCAATCTTGTCCTGAAGAGTCTCACTTAATTACAATAAAACGCGTTATTAGATATCTTAAGGGTACTATTGAAATGGGCTTATGGTATCCGAAGATCAGAAAATTCTCAAATATGAGTTTTTCGAATGCCGACTATGCCGGTTGTAGAGTAGATAGGAAGAGCACAAGTGGAACTTGTTATTTTTAAGAAATAATCTTGTTTCATGATCTTTTAAGAAACAAAATTCTATAGCATTCTTAACTGTCGAGGCGAGGTACGTTTGTTGACACTCTAAAAAGACAAAACTCTCAGATTTCTCTTTAACCCGTCCGAACGATGTCTAACTTATCGACATTTACAAAAGATAAGTCGTAAACAAGCTGAGGACCAGGGGCAAGGTAACAACTTAGGCTCTATTGATCCAGTAAAGCAGACAATAGGCCAAAATTACTGTTGAAGAGAAGCCAAAGCAGGTCTATGAAGACAGGTCTAATCGAGGATCGCTAAAAGGCTAAAGCCATAAGCTTCATATGAAGCTTTCCATTTACTTCGCACGAAGCTTCCCATTTAGCCCCCCAGAAGCTGATCCCAGAGCTTCGCATTAGAAGCCTTATCCCTAGCTTCGCGTTAGAAGGAAGAAATGGTTTAGCTCTGCTATGGGCTGAGTCTTAGCTTCGCACGAGGCTTTGAAAGGTAACTTCGCCTGAAGCTATGAGCTAAGTCATAGCTTCACATAAGGCTACAAAAGGTAACTTCGCCCGAAAGAGAGAGCTTCTCATTTAGCTCTACAACGAGCTTTACCAGGTCATCAATTGACCATTTTCCATAAGGGATTAATAGGTGAACCCCATTTATTTAGTGGGATTAATACCACTTTAAGTGGGCGGTTACACCCGCCTACTTCATCGCATATTAAGTGGAGACAATTTAGCCACGACGGCGAGAAGGAGTTCACACGAACTCACTAGCTTCACTAGAAGCTCACAAATAGCTTCGCTGCAAGGTCATTTGTAGCCTCGTGCGAAGCTAAAGACTAATTCAGTCTTGCTGAATTCAAGGGGCGTTACACCCCATTTTGACTATAAATAGTCCCTTGCTGAGTCAAGGAGGGACAGAGACACAAGAGCTGGCTAAAGAGAGAAGATTAGCTAAAAATTCAAGAAGAGATTCTTAGAGAAAGTGTTTTGTTCTCCTACTTTCAAATACTCAATTTTCAGAGTCAAGCGAGAAGGAAATCCTATTAGGAAACAGTCTGATTGTCTGATCGATTGCATCATTAAAGGGATAAAGTGATCGCGCGCTGATCAGATTCCTACCGGCATACTTTTTCAAAAATCTCAGAGGAGATCTACCTATAATTTCTTTTTAATTACTTATAATTTCGCTTCTCAACACTTCTTTTTATAAGTTTCCCCCCGAGTAAATTTTTAATGGAAAACAAGATGGCGACTCTGCTGGAAAAAGGTCTTCTTTCGCAACTAGGAGATAATGTCACAATGCAACGGTCAGTATCCTAAGCCCGTCATCATCGAAAACTTGGTCATTTACTTTGACCTAGAGAAATTCAAAGAACTACTCTCTGGGGGTAGCCCAGTGCTCCACACACGGAAGCACAGGAAGGTCTCTATGGCCAAAACGTCAGTGACTACAGAGCGGAAATCAGCTTTAACCATGCGAGCGAAAGAGCAAACCTCGTTCCTGCTCCTCGCAGTCTCAATCGAGGCTAAAAGTGCCCCACGCGAGGCTAGACAGGTTCCCTGCGAACCTAAAACTTCGCTTTCCAAGCAGGTGTGGAGGGCAAAGCAGAAAGCCCGACGCGAAGCTTCAAGTGAAGTTCTAACAATACTTTGCATATCACGTGAAGACATGGGCAAGATGCCCTTAAATCTCAATAGCCTTGCCGCTGCTAGACGTGAGGCTAAGCCTATATCACTATCTTCGCCCAACTCGGGAGCATTGGCCCCTATTGCCAACCTCACCCCTATGAGTGATGTTACGATGGCGTTGCTAACACAGCGCCAGTACCTAATGGTACTAACGAAGTTTTTAGCCGCAAGGCTGAAGCACTCTGCAGTGCTAGCTACCTTCGCTGCAAGGCAAAGAGTAAAGCACCACAACGTGCTAAAAGTGAAGTCACCATGACTTCGCTCCCAAAATCTTCCAGTGCTAAGCTTGCACCTTATGGCGGAGCTACACGTCTAACTCCGCCAAGCGAAGTTGATATAACTAATAAGGTGATTTTCAAATCACCTAAAAATAGAAGTCTCAAGGCTAGACATCTCCAGCCTAAACAATCTCTTCAAGTATTCAAGCAAGATCGTGTAAGCTTGTTAACACCGATCTACGAGAGTTCCTAACTAACAAACGAAAGTTAGAACTACTCCATACCTCTCCCACTTACTGTGAACAAGTAGGATGTAAGTTGGTGATTGTCCATTCAGTCCTTTTCTGACTAGGACTAGTGCCCACCACTCTTCCAGTTCGACAGTTAGTTTTTGACCGACTATCAATTCGTGCCCCTGTCAAGCATCATAAAAAGAACAGACCACGAGACCTACCAGATCTACCCTCTGCATCTGTCAACATAATAGGAAGGGGACGTGAACCACTCAAGGGCAGACGAGGGCAGCTGGTGCTAATTTCCCTTCGTTCAATTCTCCAGACTCAGAATATAGCCTTTACTTGGGCCAAGTCTTAGTAGGAGAGGAAGGTGTGTTCCAAGGTACAAGATCTAAGGTAGCAATACCCTATAACTATGAGCAGCCATCCTCTTCAACTGGGGTGATATCTCCTGAACCATTAAAAAGTTTATTCCAATGGTCTGACGATGAAGGAGAAGCTAGTGGGTATGCCTCTTTAGCAACGATCAGCTCGGTACAAACGGGTAGAGTATCGGTACATATGGCCGATAACGGCAATGATGACCTCCGCCGACCGATAACGGCAATGATGACCTCCGCCGACGGATAGAAGCTCAAGAGCAGACCTCCAAGGCCCAGCAAGAAGCCTTGGACAACATCCAACAGATGCTAGCTTAACTCCTCACCAACCGGAATAATAATGATACCGGAAGCAATCATAATGAGGAGAAGCATAATGATGATGAGCAACCTAAGACTGAGAAGTCAAAGAAAAGTTCTTCCATCGATGCTGAAGTTCTTAAAGACATTCAAGCTCAGATCGCATCCTTAGCTCAGAGGGATGAATTGAAGAAGGCAGGCATGGCTCGTCCTTACCCACTTGAATGGGACTCAGTGCCATATCCGCCAAAGTTTAAACCACCTACGTTACATACGTTGATGGTAGAAGCTTGCCAAGCCAGCATACCTACTACTTTCGGTCTCAAACTGGTAATGTCATAGATAACGATCTTATTATGGTCAGATTGTTTATTGGTACACTTAATAGAGTAGCTTTTGACTGGTTCAGAAGCCTTCCACCAGGCTCTATCAATTCCTAGATGGATTTAGAGACTTGGTTCCTCTCTCGTTTTTATGAGGATGACACTGAGGTGACTATGGACAAACTTCTCTCCACTGTGCAGAAAAAAGGAGAATATGTCCGTGATTACTTGAACGATTCAGAAACTTATCTCTGGTGTGTCCAGCATGATTGTCATTTCCTATGTTGTTGCAGACATGTAGGCATAACTTTCTGAACCAAGGGGAGATTCGTATAGGAACTGTCAAGGCTCATACCTGAAAAGAACTAGTTGAGCAAGCAGAAATAGCCAAGAAGTCGGCTAAAAAGTTTGAGCCGTCTACACCAAAGGCAAATGGGGTATGAATAATAAAGGGTGCGGCAAGATGGCACAATCTTCCCAAATCAAGGGAAAGAGACTATGTCCGTTGAGTTGCCAGGGGATACTCCTCCGAAGACCAAGAAAAGTGGTGGCAATAATCAGGAGTTTAAGTTTCCTCCAAAGCAGTACTCCTTCAAAGATGAGCATGTGGTTACAATATTCCATTTGCTCCAAAAACGGAATAAGTTGAAGCTGCCAGAAGCTCGACGCCCTAACGAAGTGGGACATACAAACGATCCCAATTATTGTCGTTTCCATAGGATGGTTCATCATCCTATCAACAAATGCTTTATCCTCAAGGACAAAATTCAGGCTTTAGTCGATGCTGGCATTCTAACTTTAAAGTCAGAACAAAAGAAATCACAGCAAACATGGTGACTCTCAAATTTGACACTATGCCAGATGTCACAGTCTCTGATGGATCTCCTCCAATCCATAAGGTGCAACTGGAGATAAATAATCCTTCAGCTAAACAGTAAGAGGCTAAAGGTCTTGTTCCCTTGACATTGAAAATAGGAAAAATCATGTGCCTGCACCCAAACCTCACCCAAGACAAACAATGGGATTCAAAGAAATTCGAGTCAAAGAGAAATCCTACAACGTTGTCTTTGTTTTGCCAGATGATGACAACATAACGATAGCTTCTCTTAGCGATTCTGAAAACTAGAGGCATACTTTCACAGCACAGGCTGATGCACTTCAACCAACGGGTACTTGGTCAGAAAAATCATACTTGAAACAGTATGAGAAAACTACTGACGAGACACAACAGCAAACGACATCGTAGACCCGTTCCAGCTTCAGTCCAGGCTTCGGGAAAAGAAAAGCAGAAAGAAGTCCGGTTTGACCGCGTCTTGAATATACCATCAGGCACGAGAGTTGATGCTCCCACTTTGATATATTGGCCCAACTGGCTAATATTCCAGCTAGTATCACCATACACGAGCTGCTTAGTCTCTCGAAGGAGACAAGAGTTAAATCGTGCACGAAAAGTGTATGTTTTAAAGTCATGAGTTAAAAATGTGTGCTTTGACTTCCTCGATACTTCCGATATAGCATAGAGGCTAAAATGAGTCGAATCCACAAGGACGGGAGGCGATAGAAGCTTTACCGGAATATTCACGTGTGTGTTAAAGTTTCTTCAACGTTTTAAAGAATCAAAAGAAAATAAAACAAAGAATGAAAATAGAAGAGTACGGTGAAAAAAAGAAGTGGGAAACATAGAAAAGAATGTATTTATCATTTTTGATATCTTGATAAAACAAAGTAAAAAGGAATGAAAACCTATGGCTACTAACTACTAATGGCTCCACTGATCATTCTAACCTCTTGGTGATAGTTGCCACACATGTATCCTTGGCCATCACTAGTCCTTAGTTCAAGAGCGTTTTAAAGTATGACCCATACGATAACTTTCACATGTAAACTCAACAAAACAAGTGCAAACTACACTTAAACCATCAAAACTAAATAAGAGTAAGCATGGAGTAAAGTAATGTTAGCTTATTAGAGAGTTAGGATGTTAGAGTGTTAGAATCCATCATCATGAGCCATCAATGGCTCTTGCAAGAGTAAGGCCAAGTGAGGCAATTAGATTCATGTGGATTATCAAATAAGACGTTAGCAAGGTAGTAGTTAGTTGTCATGAGAGAAAATTAGCTAAACATGTAAAAAGAGTTAAAGAGAAGAAAATAAAGAGAGGTAAAGAGAGAACCTTTCATAGATTGTCACCTTCTATTACAAGCACTCTTACTTTTCAACCATGTACCACTCTCTCTCCTATTACAAGATCTACAAGAAATGAAAAATACAAAGAGAAAGAAGAAGAACAACTAACCTAAACTACCCTAAACTACAATATGGAGAAGAAAACTACCCTAACTCTCTGCATATCTCCTTATGAAGAGCCCCAGGGGGTATTTATAGGCACCAAAAGAAAGGGGGCAAGGGGGATAAACCCTGGCCCAAAGCGCTGGCGCGGCCGTGCCAGTACGACCGTGGAAACGCGATCATCCTCGGCTATACTAGCGCGGTGCGCGCGGCACCGCCTGCAGTGCGTTGTTGCATCGGTCCCCTGTCAGCTGCATGTCCTGGTTTCTGGTTTTGACAGAATCACCCTCCTACGTCAATGGCTTTCTTTATAGGCCGTAATCACCAATTAAATGGTGATTTTAGGTCTTCTTCTTCATTTCATGTCATGGACCTTGACACATACAAGAGAGGTATTATTAGCAGAATTTAATACTAAATAAATGTGAAGATGTGATATAAAATATGTAGTTTTAGAGACTAATCACACCCCTACACTTATCTTTTTGCTCGACCCGAGCAAAACAAAAAAAAACTAAGAAAATTATTACACCACTTTCGCAGGTGATACGATTGCACTGAGCATGTGCAACAAGCCGTTAAACCTCTAAGTTTCCCTAGAGGAGGAGCTTTGTCTCCTGACGGTTTTCAGCGGATTACACTTACAAAATCTATAAAGAAAGAAATCAAATATTAGTATTTAAAAATAAATTTTTGAAATAGAGAAAAGTGTTGAAGTATTTATGTGAAAAAATAAGTGATCCAAGGTCATAGGTTAACCAGAAATTATTTTCCTTAAACTAAGTCGAAATGCAAAATCTTGTTATAAATTAAATGTAAGAATTTAAAACTAAATTGATTCTTTAATCTTTCATAAAACTCTTAGAAAAATGTGCACTTTGTGAACTGTGAAGATTTTTGGGATATTGACTCAAACTTTCATGCCATTGATTTGTGTATATTTATTTTTTCTCTTTTTTTTCTTTCCTTAGTTTTCTTAGGCTTTCTTATGTACCCGGGTAGTGAACCTTTAGCCAGTGACTCCCAAACCAAATAGTTTTAGGGAACCAGATGAGAAAACATCTCTCGGACTTAAGGACTCGAGTAAACAAGGCCACAAAACTAAAGGAAATTAATTTATTTTTGTCCACCATTTTAGGCATGAATAATCATCCTTCCTGAGGCATAATTACCCAAGTTCAAAAAGTGATTTTATCATCATTTTTTATATATTTTTATAGCATTTTTTATAGCATTTTCAGTCTTTGCTTCAATTCCAAAATTGTGTAAGTGTAAAGTGCATAAATCTAAGGCAAAAAATTCAAGATCAAATTATCTTTTCAATCTTACTTCCCAAGATCTATTATTTTGACTTGGTTTAAAAATTCATAACTTTAGGTCTTCCTAATTCCTAACTTAATCTTAATTTTCTTAAAAATAAATCAAAACTATTTTTCTTATTTCAAAAAGTTTTATAAAAAAGAAAAGAAAAAGAGTTTCTATATTAAAAAAATCTAAATATTTCCTAAAAAGAAGTGTAAAAGAAAGAAAATGTAAAACTAACTATGTTAGTAAATCCTCTCCCACACTTATCTCATGCATCATCCTTAATACATCGTAAATGTGTATATACATGAAACAAATGGGAAGGGAATAAAAATTACCTCATAGTGGTAGCTCCAGTGGTGGTCTAATTGGTCCACAAAATGCGACCCAATTAATATAATGTGGATCTTGAAGGAACCCACCAGCGACCTCTCTAATACGACCCAATAAAAGAATGATTGAGTGAATAGTCTTATTTAAAAAATTATCCCTATCTAATTTCTAATTTTCAAAAATAATTACTGAGTCATTTTCTTCAACATCCTTATCCAACAATGAAGTGTGATTTTGGGAGATGATTGATTTGGACTCAAATGGAACAGGAACAAAAACTGATACCGACTCGAGAATTTGACTCAGATCAAGTCGAGATTCAACAATGAGAGTCGAAATTGGTTCAAAAATAGGATCTAAATAAAAGAATTGATGTTCACACACTTTCCCATCAATGAAGCGTGATCATAAGATATTAGTGATTCAATTTCACAGTGTACTGGAACAGGATTCAATGTTGACTCCAGAATAGAAAAAAAAATCTGGTAAAGATACCGGAGTCATTATTGAATCAAAAAGTGAAATAGAATTACCAACTTGAGGTTCAGGATCACTTTCAAGCTCAAGTTCAATTTTGGAAAAAGGATAACTTACCAAAATGTCAAGGTGGTTTTCAAAATTTTGGGCAAGTTCAAATGGATGTAATTAAAATGAATCTTAATTTTCGTTCACGGAAGGAATGTTAATGGGTGAAATGATCGATTCAAATTCAGGAATTATGCGAATCAAAATTGGCGCAAGAATGTTACTTAGTGTAGGTTATACTATAGGTGTTGATATTGATTCAAGGATGGACTCGAATCGCTAAATTGAAGCTTAGGTTCACATTCATCTTCAAGTTCAATTTCAAGAATTGGATAACTTGTCAAACTATCAAGAATTTGATGTTGGTTAAGTTCAAGTTGGTATGATGAAATTGAAGCTGAATTTTCAAAATGACATGATTCATAAGTCGTATGAACATTTGGTGGACATGGGAAGTCAATCGTATTTTGCATATGCCCTCGGTCTCTTGCACGAATTCCATAATTTTTTCCCACAAGATTTTCCTTTGAGTCATTCTGGAAAAGAACTACATGAATTTTGGAAATTTTGTGAACATGATGAGGCTACCAATTTTTCAAATTATTTTTGGGCCTCTATCATTTCTTCCAAACTCCTTTCCAATGATGATTTTTCTTTAGTTTGTAGTTCAGAAAAAGGAGTATATGAATCAAAATCGGAGAATGAATATTATGAAATTGTGGATAAGATGATTGAAAATTTGACTCGGGAGAGGTGAATCCCCATTGACTCTGTGAAGAGTTAAAATTATTTTGAAAATTATGATCATAAGATTAGGGGTATGGGTCATATTGAGTCGAATAATCCCAACTCGGCATATATGGTTGGTTCATGTTGTATATAGCCGAGTCGGAGTTATTCGAGTCAAATGAGGTCGGAGTGAAATATGGATTCATATTTGGATTGAAAAAATTGTTGTTGTTAAAATCCATATCATAATTTACAAAAAAGTAAACAAACAAACAAACAAACAAACAAACAAAGAAAAAGAAAAAGAAAAAGAAAACAAGTCTATGCTAGGGTTGACTTAGACCTAGACGACTCCTAACTGGTTAGACTGTCTACGGGGGGTATATTGTCAGAATCTGACCACGAGTTAATCGGCCAGGTAGGGGCAAGATTAGTGGGAGGTATCCGTGCCGGAGCAACGGGCCTAATTATGTCAAACCACTGTTCTTCGAGGTTTTGCCTCTCAATCCCCAATCTTATACACCGATTTGACAAGAGTCAACTTCTAACAACTTCTCCCTTAGGTTAATCTCTTAAATGAGTCTGAGATGTCCCTAGGGGCCAACGTCTAACAAATTTTATTTAGGCTTAGGTTGTGTGAGTGGGGAGGAGATTTTTGGGCTAAGGAAGGGTAATGATTTCCCCACCTTATGATGTATTGGGTGTTGCCCTTAAGTTCAATTCGTGCAAGTGTGCAATATAGATAAGATTGAACACACAAAGAGAGTAAATCACCCACGTGTTTGTCCTAACTATATGCTATGCAATATGTACACCTACGTTAAGATCACAATAACACAAGAACAAAATACAGCATATTGGAATTGAAATTAACACGTGCCTAGATGCAAATGTCTAAAACGTTTTAAAACATCCAATTACCGTATTTTAGTTCTTAAAATTATTACAGTGCACAGGTAATATAAATAAAAACTAGCAGCAGATATAAGAATATATAAGAATTTACCCAACCACACAAGCAAGTGTGGACTTCTACAATACTAAAACTTTAACCTGCACACCAAAAAATAAAAATAGAAGTTAACAAAAATATGAAATCAACATTTTAAAGAATCAAAAGAAATTAAAACAAAGAATGAAAAGAGAAGAGTACGTGAAAACAAAGAAGTGGAAACCATAGAAAAGAATGTATTTGTGATTTTGATATCTTGATAAAATAAAGTAAAAAGGAAAGAAAACCCATGGCAACTAACTACTAATGGCTCCACTAACCATGCTAACCTCTTAGTGATAGTTACCTCACATGTATCCTTGGCCATCACTAGCCCTTGGTTTAAGAGCGTTACAAAGCATGACCCATACGATAACTTTCACATCCAAACTCAACAAAACAAGTGCAAGCTACACTTAAACCATCAAAACTAAATAAGAGTAAGCATGGAGTAAAGTAATGTTAGCTTGTTAGAGAGTTAGGATATTAGAGTGTTAGAATCCATCATCATAAGCCATCAATGGCTCTTGCAAGAGCAAGGCCAAGTAGAGGCTATTAGATTCATGTGGATTATCAAATAACACATTAGCAAGTTAGTGGCTAGTAATTAGTTACCATGAGAGAAAATTAGCTAAACATGTAAAATGAGTTAGAGAGAAGAAAACAAAGAGAGGTAAAGAGAGAGCCTTTCATAGATTGTCACCTTCTATTATAAGCACTCTTACTTTCCAACCATGTACCACTCTCTCTCCTATTACAAGATCTACAAGAAATGGAAAATACAAAGAGGAAGAAGAAGAACAACTAATCTAAACTACCCTAAACTATAATATGGAGAAGAAAACTACCCTGACTCTCTGCATATCTCCTTATGAAGAACCCAAGGAGGTATTTGTACGCACCAGAAGAAAGGGGGCTAGGGGGATAAACCCTAGCTTAAAGCGCTAGCACGGCACACGTAGTCCGGCCTGCAGTGCGTTGTCGCGTCGGTCCCCTGTCGGCTACATGTCCTGATTTCTGATTTTGGGCCCCTGGTTTTGATAGAATCACCCTCCTATGTCAATGGCTATCTTTATAGGCTTTTAATCACCAATTAAATGGTGATTTTGGGTCTTCTTATTCATTTTATGCCAAGGACCTAGACACATACAAAAGTGATATTATTAGCAGAATTTAATATTAAATAAATGTGAAGATATGGTATGAAATATGCAGTTTTAGAGACAAATCAACTGGCTAATTCAGAATCATTTTTGACACATATACTAGAAACCCCTGGAGATGACAGTCAACTCTTGTGTTTGAATGTCATCATGTATAACCAAAAGTACATGCTATCACTTTTATTGCCGAGGACATGCTCCTCAAGGACAATAAACACGATCGACCTTTGTACTATACCGAATATATCGGCTCGACGTGCATTAAAAGAATACAGGTTGATCCAGGGTCCGCACTCAGCATTCCCAAAGGCTCCTCTACTTCTTTGGGATACCACTTTATCAGCTATCTCTAACAACTACTATGATATATAGTTTTAACACAGGGAGTAGTTACCCATTGGGAAATATTCGACTCCGTTGTCAAATCGGGGACATGAATCAGAAGTGATGTGTTACGTCATTAATGCTGACACATCATATAGCTGTTGCTAGGACGACCTTGGATCCATGCTAAGTGGATCGTTCCTTTTTCCCTGCACCAGTGGTTCAAGTATGTAAAAAACGATGAACGGTATGAATGGTGTTCACTGAAAAATAACCGTTTAAAGGGGTGAAAAATTACTTTACTGATGTTCTCCTATATCAGAAAGCTAATAAAGTATCAAAAGAATCATTGCCTGAAGACGACGATAGTGGCAATGAAGCAGATTCGGAGTCTGAAGAACACACGCCAGCTACCCTTGCTTGTGAACTAATTTTAGCATATTTTAATCCTCGATGTAATAATCCCATTGGGATGATAATGAATGGGTAATTAATGAGAGTGTTACTTTTGATTATCTTGAGAGTGTCGAATTTTTTGAATCTGTCAGCAATAGCTCTCTACATATGCCCTTGCCTGTACTAAGTATGACAAGTACACTTGTAGAGTGTGGAGAAGGGTCTATCTTTGTAGTCCCACCATCCAAAAGGAGTTAACCGCTAATAGTATTCGGAAGGGCCCAACTACGAAGGTCTGCAGTCACAGATTCAAGTTCAGCCTCAGAACCCCACAAATTTTTCATTATGCACAATCAGCATACCTTATGATGCAAAAAATGGGGTACAATCTACAACACGGGAAAGGTTTAAACTTCAGAAAGGACGACGCGATTTTCTGTGAATTTCGTGCCAAAAGGGAAGTCTGCAAATTACTATGATAAAAACACACAGGGGGTTGGATATGTTACACCTCCTACTCCGTTTCAATTCAAAAACAATGAATCAATCCTGTCACATTTTGCCTCTTCATCTGAGTGGGGGTCGGAAGTTAGTATAGGGATGCTTTTCAAGAACCTCTCCGTCAATATGACTTCGATCAATCAATTGGAGCATGAGGAGGCCATTGAAACGTTTGTGTTGAACTATGGACTCAGCAACTTGATTTCCAGTAGGAAAAATGATTCGAACAACGTGAACCGCCTACGGAGGGCAGGATGATTTAAGTTAATTTGGGTAGTCAGGATCACCCTAAACCCATATCTATAAGTGAGGATTTATCACTTACAGAAAGAGAAGAATTAATAGCGCTTATAAGAGAGTATATCGATGTCTTTGCATGGAATTATGAAGATTTGCCCGGTCTTGATCCGCAAATAGCCATGCATCATTTAAACATTAAGTCTGACATCAATCCAGTGAAACAACAATTCATCCTGACATTATGGAAGCTACTGAAGCTGAAGTCCATAAACTCATCGCATGTGGTTTCATACGGGAGGAGCAACATCCGGATTAGGTTGCTAACATTGTCCCCGTTCTTAAAAAGAATGAAAAAATCTGGGTCTGTATTGACTATCGTGATCTCAATACAGCCTGCCCTAAAGACGAGTTCCCATTGTCCATTACTGACGTCATGATTGACAATACTTATGGCTTTGACAGAATGTCCTTTATGGATGGCTTTTCAGGGTATAATCAAATCAAGATGTACCCAGAGGATGAGAAGCTTACTTCATTCAGGATGCCTTGGGAGTATAATGCTATACTATGATGCCCTTCGAATTAAAGAACGCAGGAGCAACTTATCAATATACAATGAATACAATTTTCTGTAACCACCTCCAAAAATGGTGGAATGTTATGTTGATGACATTACTATCAAGAATCGCGATAAGACTGATCATCTTCATGACCTAAAAACAATGTTCGACATAATGCGAGCTCATCAGCTGAAAATGAGTCCAATAAAGTCCTTCTTGGGGGTTTCAAGTGGCAAGTTCCTGGGATTTATTATCACATCAAAATAAATTCATCTTGACCCAGACAAGGTCAAAGCTATTCAGAACATGCATCCACCTAAGAATCTCAAAGAACTCAAGGGTCTGCAAGGTAGATTGGCCTATATCAGAAGATTCATCGCAAATCACTCAAGTCGTTATCAACCATTCACTCGGCTTATGAAAAAGGGTGTTTCTTTTGTATGGGATAAAGCATGTCAAGAAGCTTTCGAAGATATCAAAAAATACCTCACTAGACTCCCAGTCTTAGTGGCTCTCACATCAGGAAAATCATTCCTGCTTTATGTAAAAGCTATGGACTATTCTCTTGGTGCTCTGCTTACTCAAAAGAATGATGACGGCCACGAACAGGCCATTTACTACCTGAGCAGGACTATGATAGGAGTTGAGTCTCGGTATAACCCTATTGGGAAGGAATGTTTAGCTCTTGTCTATGCTATTCAAAAGACACTATATTACTTGGTCGACTAAACTATACATGTCATTTTCAGAGTTAATCCTTTGCGTATCCTTATGACGAAACCAGGATTGCTGAATTCAAGGTTAGCTAAGTGGGTCATCCTCTTGTCTCAATGATTGAGAATTAAGAATTTGTAAATAATAAGAATGAGTTGTAGAGTTCTTAGTCTCAATGCTATCCGCTGTAGCAAGGGCCAAAGCGGGTCGTGATCCTCAGGGAAGGATGCGATGTAAGCTTTTTGGCCGATTCCTCTGTATGCTTTGAAATATGAGAAAAGAGATTAGATTTGAGATATATATATATATATATATATATATATATATATATATATATATATATGAATGTAAAGATGTGGTTTTACTGATCTTCTACCACAACCCATAGTGCAAGTTAAAGATATTGATCATCATATTGGAATACATGGACTCTATCCTAGGTTTTCTAGAGGATATGCAAGCAAGAGAAAAAGACTTTAGAATCTTACTAGCGACACTCCTAAAGATCCAACACGTTTTCGTCCTAACATCTAAGCATAACGTAAGAGAAGATTTACCTTGAAGTTACGTTGTCAAAGTTCTTAAGCATGAAATGTGAAAAATTACTTAAAGGTGTGACTTTAGATTATGAAACTAATCATCATTTAGTCTTCAAGCATTCTACCTTAAACCTAGGGTTTCTAAAAAAATGTCATCAATCCAATCAATGCCTAACTGCTCTAGGGTTGCTTTAAGAATTTCAGCAAACCACAATAGGAAATTAGTTCATCATTTTTTATCTGTTCAATTTATTTAAATTTTTTTATGTTGTTTAATAAGAAGAATTGAGAAAGGAAGAAAACAAATAAATCAGAAGATCGCAGATTAAAAACTAAACAAGAGAGATCACAAAATAAAAGCAAAATTAAATAGCAGAGAATTAAATGGGAAAAAGGTAACCTTTATTCGAAAAACGTCTCCCAAATACAAGCTCCTTCTCCTCCACAATGTACTCAAAACGAAATTACAAACTTGCAGAAATTTTAAAGAAATAGCTAAAGAAAACCCTAATCTCTCTCTGGATGCCCTCTCTGCAGCGCCTGCAGGGGTATTTATAGGTGCAGAAGGCGATAGAGTCCCGGATAAACTCCTCCACGAAAACTGGTAGATGGATAAGGCAGGATTGCCGCGGAAACGCGGCTTGGGCCGCGTTTCCGCGGCAACCTGATCTTTGGCCGCGCGTTTTCGCGCGTGGCCTCCTCTGGTCCGTCCATCTGGGCATATGCTTCTGGAAGCTGGATCCTGACTCTTCATTTTGGATTTTCAAGATAACTTAGAAATCAAGTTACCCTAAATCCAAATCCCTTCAAAAATGAATCTCATCCTTGCACTCTTATTTATCCTCATCCACCAAGCATTTAGGGTAGAATAGAACTCTATCCTTTCCCTCTTTGTAGTATTTGCAATTTTTACACTTTGTATTTGCACTTTTGACTTCTTGTAATTGCACTTTTACACCTGGGCTTGGACTTGGGCTTGGATATGGGCTTTTGGGCTTCATAAAACTTTAATTCTTTATTTAATTCAAAACTCAAGGCATGCACACATTAAATAACAAAATATTAATAAATGTGCATTATTATATGAATAAATGTGAAAATGTGATAGTAAATATGATGACAATTATGCATTTTTCACTACCAATCACACCCCCACACTTATCTTTTCGCTCGTCCTCGAGTAAAAATCAAAGAAAAAGAAAATCTAATTTAGCTAACTCACTTTCGTAGGAATCACGGTTGCACTTAGCACGTGCAACAAGCCGTTAAACCCCTAGGTTACCCTAGAGGACGAGTGTTGTCTCGTGAGGGTTTTCAGCGGATTACACCCACAAAATCCATAAAAAGGAGAATATTCGAATTATATTTGAAGAGACTAAGTAGTCTATAAGATTTTAGGATCATCATTTTTATTCATTCTTAAACTTAGTCTTAATAAAGTGAATTGTTATTCATTTTAGGTAAGGATCAAAATTGAATGTTTGTATAGTCTTTTTCGTTACCAAAAATCATATGCATCTTTATGAATTTTTACTAGGAATTCCTTAACTTGGACTCTCATGCCTCTTTATTATTTTTATAACTTCATCTAATTTTCTTTCGTATAGGTATCAAGGCTTCTTGAGGCCCTCATACCTAACTAATTGACTAATAGATGTGTTAATATAATTTTATTTATTTATTTTGGCATGTATAACTCATCTAATTTTCTTTCGTGTAAGTATCAAGGCTTCTTGAGGCCTCATACCTAACTAATTGACTAATAGATGTGTTAATATATGTATAATATTTTTCAGTTTTCTTAGGCTTTCTAATCCACCCATGTAGCGAACTTAAAGTCGGTGGCTCCCAAACCGGTCGGCTTCAGGGCACCAGGTGAGAAAAAACCCCGCGGACTCAAATTCAAATGAACTAGGCCACAAAACTAAGGACTTTATTTTATTTAGAACTCACCTTTAGGCGTGAATACTTATGCTTCTTGAGGCACATGTATCCAGCTTAATTGGTGATATTTATATATATATATATATATATATATATATATATATATATATATATATATATATATATATATATATATATATATATATATAATGAGCACAAGGTCTTTGTCTTAGAATCCTAGATATGCACTAGGAATGCACATTACATTAAGGTAAAAATCAAGACTAATTATTTATTCAATTTCTCCTCCTATACCTAAAAATTAAACAATTCATTTATTTTGACCAAGTTTTTCGAAATCCTAATCATGACTTTCCTAATTCTTAAAACTAACTTAGATTTCTTTCAAGAAATAAGTCAAAGTATTATCCTTTTTATAATAATTTTTTTTGTTTTTTTACAATAAATAAAAAGAAAAATATTTCTATTATTTTTTTATTTTTTTTACAATAAATAAAAAGAAAAATATTTCTATTATTTTTTATATATATTACATATATTACATACCCTCCCCCCACACTTGTTTCATGCATTGTCCCTAATGTATGAATGAAATGCATGGATGCATGAACGGGCAGAAAGATATAGTTACCGATACAGTGGGTCAAAAAGACCCATGGCTGCATTTACTTCCGGTACTGACTCCAAAAAGATTTTAAGACGTTGACCATTTACCTTGAATGCATTGCCATTTTTGGGGTCGTAAATCTCTATGGCTCCGTGTGGAAACACAGTCTTAACAATGAAGGGCCCTGTCCATCTTGACTTCAACTTGCCAGGAAAGAGATGAAGTCTAGAGTTATAGAGTAAAACTTTTTGTCCTTGGACAAACGTTTTTCTCGTGATGAACTTGTCATGAAAAACCTTAACTCTATCCTTCGCAATCTTCGCATTGTCTTATGCTTCATTTCTTAATTCCTCTAGTTCAGAAATTTGCAATTTCCGAAGCTCACCGGCCTTATCTAGATCGAAATTTAGCTGCTTAATTGCCCATAGGGCCCGGTGCTCTAGTTCAACAGGAAGGTGGCAAGCCTTTCCAAAGACTAGTCTGTAGGGAGGCATTCCTAGAATCGTCTTAAAGGCAGTCCTATATGCCCATAGGGCATCCACCAGTTTGGTGGACCAGTCCTTCCTATTCTGATTCACAGTTTTCTCCAAGATGAGCTTGACTTGCCTATTGGAAACTTCTACCTGTCCGCTAGTTTGAGGATGGTAGGGCGTAGACAACTTGTGAGTTATGGCGTATTTTCGCATAAGAGCCTCAAAAGTTCTATTGCAAAAATGTGTGCCATTATCACTAATGATGGCTCGAGGGATTCCAAAGCGTGAGATGATATTATCTTTCAAGAATTTGACAACAACTTTGTTGTCATTTGTCTTGCAAGGGACAGCTTCAACCCATTTTGACACGTAGTCTACGGCCAACAAGATGTATTGGTGCCCAAACGAATTAGGGAAGGGTCCCATAAAATCGATGCCCCAGACATCGAAAAGTTTTACTTCTAGAATTGGATTTAGGGGCATCATATTTCGTTTGAAAATTCTTCCTATCATTTGACATCTTGTGTAACTTTTGCAATACTCAAATGCGTCTCTGAACACGGTTGGCCAATAAAAGCCACTTTGCAGGATCTTTTCGGCAGTTTTACGGGGACCAAAATGTCCACCGCAAGCGAACTCATGACAAAAAGCTAGAACGCTTTTAGTTTCCTCGTCGGGGACACATCTCCTAATGATTTGGTCGCTACAATATTTGAAAAGATAAGGATCTTCCCACATGTAATACCGGACTTGAGACAAGAATCGGTATCTATCTTGTTTTGACCAATTAGGCGGTGTTTGGTTTATGACTAAGTAATTTACTATGTCAGCAAACCATGGCTCCTTAGAGATAGCTAGAAGTTGTTCATCGGGGAAATTGTCATTGATGGGCAGTTCGTCAGAAGGTGCGTTTGGCACACGAGAGAGATGGTCTGCTATGACATTTTCGACACCTTTTTTATCTCGAATTTCGAGATCGAATTCTTGAAGGAGAAGATCCAACGAATGAGTCGGGCCTTCGCATCCTTTTTTAGCAAAAGGTATCGAAGTGCAAAATGGTCGGTGAAAATCGTGGTCTTGGTCCCTAGTAGGTATGGCAGAATTTCTCCAAAGCGAACACTACTGCCAAGAATTCCTTCTCGGTTGTAGTATAGTTCATTTGGGCGTCATTGAGTGTCCTACTCGAATAATAGATCACGTGCTGCTTGCTATCCTTACGCTGTCCTAAGACAGCACCTATCGCAAAATCTGAGGCATCGCACATGATCTCAAAAGGCTTGGACCAGTCCGGAGGTGAGATGATAGGTGCAGAAATAAGTTCCACTTTCAACTTTTCCCATGCACTATTGCACCTATCGTCAAATATGAAGGGCACGTCTTTAGCTAGAAGGTTTGTAAGGGGTCTAGCAATTTTGCTAAAATCCTTAATGAACCTATGATAAAACCCAGCGTGTCCTAAGAAAGACCGAATGTCCTTCACACATCGTGGAATTGGAAGTTTGGCTATGATATCCACCTTAGCCTTGTCCACTTTTATCCCTTCCCTAGATATCTCATGACCTAGGACAAGCCCATGCTGCACCATGAAGTGGCACTTTTCCCAATTGAGGGTCAAGTTCTTTTCGGTGCATCTACTCAGTACTAGCTCCAAGTGATGGAGACAATGGTCAAATGAATTTCCATAGACGGAGAAGTCGTCCATGAAAATCTCTAAAAAGCGCTCGACCATATCAGAAAACAGGCTTAACATACAACGTTGGAATGTGGCGGGGGCATTACAAGGCCGAAAGGCATTCGACGGTAGGCAAATGTCCCAAATGGGCACGTGAACGTTGTCTTTTCTTGGTCCTCCGGGGCTATAGGGATTTGGTTATACCCTGAATAACCGTCTAAGAAACAGTAATACTCATGACCGGCTAATCTTTCCAGCATTTGGTCGATAAATAGGAGGGGAAAATGATCTTTCCTAGTGGCGGCGTTCAACTTGCGGTAGTCTATGCATACTCTAACCTTGGTAGGCAATCGTGTTTGCACTAGCTCATGCTTGTCATTCTCTACTATAGTAAAGCTAGACTTCTTAGGGACCACATGCATTGGGCTAACCCATTCGCTATCGGAAATGGGATAAATGATTCCATTATCTAACTGTTTCACTATTTCAGCGTGTACAGCCTCCTGCATGAGTGGGTTTAGCCTACGCTGTGGATCCCTCTTCGGTCTAACCCCTTCCTCTAGATGGATACGATGCTGGACTATCGTAGGGCTCAGTCCCTTGATATTTGCCATAGTCCAACCAATGGCTTCCCTATGTCTCCTAAGGGTTGCCAGTAGGTCTTCCTCTTGCCTATTAGTCAAATTAGATGCAACTATGACCGGTAACGTCTCTTGTTCACCTAGGTAGGCGTACTTAAGATGTTTAGGCAAGGCTTTTAACTCCAAAGAAGGAGGTGGCTCGATGGTGGAGGAGTTAAGCTAGAATCTCCCATCTCTACAGAACTCAGATTTGATTCCCATTCAATCTCATCAAGGCTGAGATCACTTGCTTCTAAGTCTTCCTCTTCCTCTGACTCTAGTGTGATCTCCTCATTATGCTCACTCGTCATGTTTTCAATGAAGTTAACCTCAAAGGGGTTGTCGGTCACATCGTAGGGATGCTTACCTAGGTTGAAAACATTGACTTCCTTGGTCATATCCCCAAAAGTCAGTCTCATGGATCCGTTTCTACAATTTATGATTGCATTTGCGGTTGCTAGGAACGGTCTTCCTAAGATGACGGGAGTTTGGGACCTAGGATTAGACACAGGTTATGTCTCTAAAACAATGAAATCGACTGGGTAAATGAATTCTCCCACCCGTATGAGAACATCATTGATCTCTCCCTTAGGAACTTTGATTGAGCGGTCAGCCAACTGAATAGTAACTTGGGTCGGGTTGAGTTCACCTAATCCAAGTTGTTGATATACGGAGAAAGGGAGCAAATTGATGCTAGCTCCTAAATCGAGGAGTGCTCGATTGATTTCGGCTCGACCTATGGTGCAAGAGATTGTGGGGCAACCAGGGTCCTTATACTTAATAGGGATCTGGTTGGACAATAGCTCACTAATGTTAGTGGCTAGAAAAACCTTTTTAGGCACATTGGTCTTTCTTTTCTTAGTGCACATGTCCTTAAGGAATTTGTCATAACTAGGGACCTGTTGGATTGCATCAAGAAGTGGGATGTTGAGCCTAACTTGATTGAACACCTCTAATAATTTCTCCATATGTGCATTGTTGTTGCTTCTAAGCCTATTTGGAAATGGAGCTATAGGCTGGTGCACCTGTCCTGCTGACTTTTCAACTTCAGTTTCATTGGAGCTGGGTGGAGAAGGAGTGGAGCTAGATGGAATGGATGACTGAGATGGATCCTGTGGCATGGATACTTGATTATCAACTTGTTTCCCCGATCTGAGTGTATGAACCATGTGACACTGGTTTGGGTCTTGAGCCTCATTGGCTGGCCTAGCATTCCTAGGATTTGGCAATGGTTGACTCGGTAGGGTACCCCTCTGTCTCTCTTGTTGGTTCAATTGGATCTCTATCCTAGTTAAGATTTGAGCCAGCGTGTCGTGGCTTTTAACTAGAATGTCCATCTTTCTTTCCAAATTTGAAAGTCTTGTCTGCATTTGTGAATTTTGGAAAGACGGTGGAGGATTTTGACTAGGGAAATTTTGTTGATAGGGCGGATTTTGGAAATTGTTGGAGAATTTGGGCCTAATTTGATCATTGTTGCTTGGGCCCCATGAAAAATTGGGATGATTTCTCCAACCAGGATTGTAGGTGGGTGAATAAGGATTGTTGGCGGGCCTTGTGAAGGTCGCACTCATATGTTCGGGCAAGCTTTGATGCGCGATGAAGACAGGACATTCCTCGAACACATGGTTCATATCTTGACACTAAGTACAGCCCGCCGAAGATGTTGGGCTGACTTGGTTCACAGAGACTGGCTCTTTAGTTTCAAGAGCCTCTAGTCTTCGCATAACAGCAGCTAACTTAGCATCGGTTGCTACGTTGGCCTCAATGGAATGGATACCTCCTTTAGAAGAAGTAGGGTCATTAGTCCTAAATTTTTCCGGAGTAGGTTCCCATTGGATGGTATTATCAGCTAATTCTTCATATACTAACCATCCATCATCTTCGTTCTTTTGCAGAAATCCTCCTTGGCACATGGATTCTAACAGTGTTTTAGTTGGATAATCTAATCCATCATATAGAACTTGGCAAAGTCGCCATTTCTCTATCCCATGGTGAGGGCATTGGGCAAGGAGGTCCTTAAAACGTTCGAAGTATTTTCAAAAAGGTTCATTGGCTGTTTGCTTAAACTGTAGGATGTTCTTCCTAATCAGTGCAGTCTTGTGAATGGGATAAAATTTCTTTAAGAAGGCCTTAATGAAATTATCCCAAGAAGATATTGAACCGGCCTCTAGACTGTAGAGCCATTTCTTTCCTAAATCCTTCAAAGCAAAGGGGACAAACCTAAGTTTGATGTCATCTTTTCCTAACTTAGGAATATTCATCATGAGACATACTTCCTCAAATTCCCTTATGAAGAAGTATGCATCCTCGGAGTCAAGTCCATGAAATTTCGGAAGGGTGTTGATGTATTGTGGCTTGAGTTCAAATGGGTCAACACCTTCAATAGTAAGCTTGATGCAAGAAGGAAGAGAGGTTCTAATAGGATAGAACCTATCTTGGAGTGACTGTGGTTGTGCCATGTGTGAGTCGGGCTTTTGCTCGGGTGGTGAACTAGTTCTAGTTAGCCTGGATGTAAGTGGGTCTCTCGACCAAGCGGGCATGCACAATTAGCAAACAAGTTCACCCAATCAACCAAAAAAAGAAAAACAAACAAAAAATAAAATCCTATTCTAGGGTTATCCTTGACCTAGACGACTCCTAACTTTAGACTGTCCTTAGGAGGTCTATTGTCGACGTTAACCACAAGCTAATCGACCAGGTAGGTGGCAAGACCGGTGGGAGGTTTTCCGTCAGAGACGTTCCTTAATTAAATAACCACCGTTCTTCGGGCTTTCGGCCCTCAATCCCCTGCCTAGACACCGATTTGACAAGAGTTAATTTCGAACAATTTTCCTCCTTAGGTCAATCTCCTATTGAGTCCGAGTTAACCTAGGGCCAATATCTAGTCAAATTTTACTTAAGGTTAGGGTTGTGAGTGTGACGGATATGATTTGTGGGCCAAGGAAGGGTGATGAAATCCCCACCTTATCTTGTTTATGGGTTATGCCCTTAAGATATTTTTGTGTACGTGTAAAGCTGTAGAAAAGTAATCACTCAAGAAAGCAGTAAATCAACAAAGAGTGTTTCCTAATCTATATGCTATGCAAACGTACCTTGTCGCCAGCACTCTTCAACAGAATTAAAAAAATTAAAAATAGACACGTGCCCTAAATGCAAAAGTCTAATCTTTTTTTATTATCAACAAATGAGTTAATGTTATTAATTAGCAGTTGTAGAGTGATCACAGAGAAATTTAATCACAGCAGTAAGCAATATTTGCAATTCTAAGCAACCTGCAGAAAATTGATGAGTAGTGAACTACTCTTGCCGCGGAAATGCGGCTATTGTCGCGGAACCGCGGCAAAGGAGTAGGCTATGATGCTCTGCCTTCGAGGGCAGAGGCACAGAGTTGCTATGTGTCCTCGCTGCTGCTTTGTTTTCCTATTCTCTGTATCTGCAAACAGAAAAAATAAAAAATAATTAGTTTGAGAAAATCATGCCGTTCCTTCCCCGGCAACGGCGCCAAAATTTGATTGAGAATTAAGAATTTGTAAATAATAAGAATGAGTTGTAGAGTTCTTAGTCTCAATGCTATCCGCTGTAGCAAGGGCCAAAGCGGGTCGTGATCCTCAGGGAAGGATGCGATGCAAGCTTTTCGGCCGATTCCTCTGTATGCTTTGAAATATGAGAAAAGAGATTAGATTTGAGATATATATATATGAATGTAAAGATGTGGTTTTACTGATCTTCTACCACAACCCATAGTGCAAGTTAAGGATATTGATCATCATATTGGAATACATGGACTCTATCCTAGGTTTTCTAGAGGATATGCAAGCAAGAGAAAAAGACTTTAGAATCTTACTAGCGACACTCCTAAAGATCCAACACGTTTTCATCCTAACATCTAAGCACAACGTAAGAGAAGATTTACCTTGAAGTTACGTTGTCAAAGTTCTTAAGCATGAAATGTAAAAAATTACTTAAATGTGTGACTTTAGATTATGAAACTAATCATCATTTAGTCTTCAAGCATTCTACCTTAAACCTAGGGTTTCTAAAAAAATGTCATCAATCCAATCAATACTTAACTGCTCTAGGGTTGCTTTAAGAATTTCAGCAAACCACAATAGGAAATTAGTTCATCATTTTTTATCTTTTCAATTTATTTAAATTTTTTTATGTTGTTTAATAAGAAGAATTGAGAAAGGAAGAAAACAAATAAATCAGAAGATCGCAGATTAAAAACTAAACCAGAGAGATCACAAAATAAAAGCAAAATTAAATAGCAGAGAATTAAATGGGAAAAAGGTAACCTTTATTCGAAAAACGTCTCCCAAATACAAGCTCCTTCTCCTCCACAATGTACTCAAAACGAAATTACAAACTTGCAGAAATTTTAAAGAAATAGCTAAGAAAACCCTAATCTCTCTCTGGATGCCCTCTCTGCTGCGCCTGCAGGGGTATTTATAGGTGCAGAAGGCGATAGAGTCCCGGATAAACTCCTCCACGAAAACTGGTAGATGGATAAGGCAGGATTGCCGCGAAAACGCGGCTTGGGCCGCGTTTCCGTGGCAACAGTCTGATCTTTGGCCGCGCGCTTTCGCGCGTGGCCTCCTCTGGTCCGTCCATCTGGGCATATGAATCTGGAAGCTGGATCCTGGCTCTTCATTTTGGATTTTCGAGATAACTTAGAAATCAAGTTACCCTAAATCCAAATCCCTTCAAAAATGAATCTCATCCTTGCACTCTTATTTATCCTCATCCACCAAGCATTTAGGGTAGAATAGAACTCTATCCTTTCCCTCTTTGTAGTATTTGCAATTTTTACACTTTGTATTTGCACTTTTGACTTCTTGTAATTGCACTTTTACACCTGGGCTTGGACTTGGGCTTGGATATAGGCTTTTGGGCTTCATTAAGCTTTAATTCTTTATTTAATTCAAAACTCAAGGCCTGCACACATTAAATAACAAAATATTAATAAATGTGCATTATTATATGAATAAATGTGAAAATGTGATAGTAAATATGATGACAATTATGCATTTTTCACTACCAATCACTCAATATGACATGATATTTGTCCCTCAAAAAGCAGTTAAAGGTCTGGCACTTGCAGATTTTTTTGGCCGCTCATCTGGTTCAAAAAAGCTCAAAACTTCATGAAGATATTCCAGATGAGATTTTTGAATCTAATATGACTTCAGAAGATGAAGTGTGGCAAATGTTCTTTAATGGGGCATCAAGAATAGGCCCTAAAGGCAAGATTGTTGCTGGTGTGGGGGTTGTATTTATCTCACCACAAAATCGTATCCTTTCTCGGGTGTTTTCATTGACGGAACCATGTTCTAACAATGTAGCGAATATAATGCCCTACTCATTGACTTTCAGCTCGCCCATGAAATGGGGGTACGCTACCTTGAAGATAATGGTAATTCAAAAACTAATTATCAATCAGGTTAAAGGAGAATACGAGGTTCGACACGAATATTTGGTACCTTTTTACCATGCAGTCATCAAAATGGCTAATACATTTGATGGCTTTTACATCGGTCATGTGTCCCGATTCTAAATACTAAGGCTGACGCTTTGGTTGCACTAGCGGCTACATTGGCCTCACCTATTGATACAATTTCTCATTTCACAGTGGCTGCGCGACGTCTTATCTATCCTAAGCATGTGCTGGAAACTAATGAAGTCCACGTAACCTCAATAGGTTTCGAACCTAGAGATTGGCAGTTTCTCCTCATTGACTATGCTTTGCATGACATATTACCAGACGACCTTAAGGAAGCAACTTCTATTCGACGATGGTCTCTCTGCTTCTACTATGATCCGATAGTAAAGACACTCTACCGTCGCTCATATGACGGTATCCTGCTCCGTTGCTTCTCTAATTCAGAAGCACAAGAAGTGCTTAAAGAGGCACACGATGGTATATGCGGAGCTCATCAACCAGGTCCGAAACTCAGGGATCGATTGCACAGACTTGGTTACTATTGGCCTTCCATGATAGCTGATGCCATCAAATATGCACAGAGGTGTAAAGCCTGTCAACTCCATGCAGAGTTTATACATCAACCTCTAGAATCACTCCATCCGACTGTTGCTTCGTGGCCATTCAAAGCATGGGAATCGATATCATAGGACCTATCAACCCCTCATCAACAAAGGTCATCAGTTCATCTTACCAATAACCGATTATTTCTCGAAGTGGGCAGAAGCTATACCGCTTATTGAAGTTAAAACTTCCAACGTGATCAACTTTATCAAACACGATATCATTCATCGGTTCGGTGTCCCCAGGCGGATTATTCATGATAATGGTCCCTAATTTGCAAGCCAAATATTCTATCAGTTTTGCAATAAGTACCAAATTTAGAATGTGACATCAGCTACTTATAACCCTGCCGCTAATGGGTCGGCGGAAGCATTCAATAAAACAATTATCAAGCTACTTAAGAAATTCATTTCATCAAACAAACAAGATTGGAATGAGAAGCTCGGTGAATGTCTTTGGGCTTAACGAACTACAGTTCGAACCCCGACAGGCAATACGCCTTTTTCTCTGGTATACGGGTGCGAAGCAGTCATACCACTAGAAATCCAAATGTCGTCACTACGGGTTGCCTTAGCAACTAAGATGACAAAGGAAGACAATGATCGGTTACGTCTTCAAGAACTTGAAGCCCCACATGAGAAACAACTATAAGCCCAATAGCATATTGAGTTGTACCAAGCTTGAAGATTGAAAGCCTTCAATAAGAAGGTTAAGCAAAAGGTATTCCAAAAAGGAGATTTGATTTTAGCCGTCAGACGACCCATGATCATGACGCACAAAACCAAAGGCAAATTTCAGCCCAAATGGGAAGGATCGTTGGTAATAGAAATAATCTACTCAAATGGAGCATACCACCTTATAACCCTAGATGGTGATACACTCATGATGCCGATCAATAGCAAATTCTTGAAGAAGTGCTATCCTTGATAGAATCCTTCTTATGATCAGGTTAACATTACACCTCTGATCAGAGCTTTCATATCTAAGATGTTTGGAAGAGCGCTAAAGAAAAGCTTCTTTCTTTCTTTAAAGAATCATATCACCATCGACCAGTGTCGAGCTGATCGAATACTGGTTACATTGAAGAAGAAACAAGGTTATGAACTTCAGTTTTAGCCTTGTCACTCTTCTCTAATTTACTGTTGACTGGTGTCGAGCCGATCGAACACTGGTTTATTAAATAAGAAACAAGGTTAGGAACTTCGGTTTTAGCCTTGTCACTCTTCTCTAATTCACGTCAACTGGTGTTGAGCCGATCGAACACTGGTTACATTGATTAAGAAATAAGGTTATGAACTTCGGTTTTAACTTTGTCACTCTTCTCTAATTCACAGTCGACTGGTGTCGAGCCGATCGAACACTGGTTACATTGAATAAGAAACAAGGTTACGAATGTCAGTTTTAGCCTTGTCACTCTTCTCTAGTTCACCTATGAACTCGTCAGAAGCTGTCCTATTGTCAGATCACATCACCGTCGATCAACGCCGAACCAATAGAACATTGATGATACATGATGTCAATATTGAGGCGATGACAAAGATGGATTAGGGTTTGGGATTCAAAATGTTTGGAAGAACGCCACATAAAAGCTTCTTTCCTCATTCAATGAATCACATTATGGTCGAATAGTGCCTAGTCCACCGAACATGGGTGATATTATGATGCATGACGTAAACATCAAAGAAAAGATAAAAGCAAAATGTCAAATTTTTAGCCTTATCACTCTTCTCTAGTATATAAATATGTACTTATCTTCAACTTAGAAGAATAGGTCATATTTTGAAGTAAAAAATGCCTAAGCAACAGCTTCTCTAGCCTGACTTTTCTATATACAGTGGTGGCATACTTCCCTGCTCATGTTCCATCGATCGAAGCTCGACCCAACCCAAAGGGTCCAAACAATCGAATGGAAGATCAAATGAGTTTATCTGATGACTTATCAAGCAAAACTCATTGAAGTAGGTTCATGAAGCATCCTTTTGCAGAAGCTTTCCACTATTTCTACGTTCATATCAAAATGTGGTAATCGATCAAATGGAAGATCAAATGAGTTTATCTGATGACTTATCAAGCCAAACTCATTGAAGAAGATTCGTGACGCATCCTTTTGTTGATTCTTTCTAACATGGAAACAAAATAAGGATTGACAGAGACTCCATGAGGAAGGTTAATCTCTAGATAAAGTTCTCGCGGAATTTATGTCCACTCCTTAATCCCCAGCTCGTATACGGAGTGAAAACCAAAGAGATACATTATGTTACTTAAAGTAACAAAATGATCCAATGCCTCTAACGACTAAGGATAGAGAAAATGTTAACTCTTAAGTCCAACATAAGTCCTCAACAACTCATCATGCTGAGGGAAATAGCATGGCTAGCCCAACTCAATTAGTAGTTGGTAAAGGCATACCAAATCTATTGACAGCTAAGGGTTTGCTAAAAATTCTAAGGGACCTGATCACATTTGATTCCTCTCCAAAATTGCTTACCAATTCCTGTCCATGGAATGGTAGGACCACATAAAATAATATTCATTTCCTTTGCAAAATGAATCATTAGTTAAACCTATAATGTTAGCATTAAACCTCTAGTAGTAAGACTCCAACATGTTCCCTAGCGGATAAAATCAATATCCTCAATAGATCAAAATTCCACGTGTCGTTCTCTTAATAGAATGACAGGTGCATTTAAATTACTGTCATGTTCAAATACCTCTGACAGGTTGCGTTACAAATCTCGTTCTAAATCGCCACGGAGTTCTCTGACATATAATCTCTTATGGGATTCATATTTTTCAAACTCCCCAACGAGTTTCTGGTAAACTCTCTTTGACGTCTATTATTTCCCTTTCAAGTCCTCAATGGACTTTCTTGGTTGTCACGTTAACAACATACCTCTGACAATTTCTTTCAAATAACATCCAAAGGCGATATCAATTTTTCCACAGAGTTTATGATCAAGTCTTATTTCCCCTAGTGAAATTCTTGTTGGCCCAGAGACCTTCCACTCTAGTTTTGAGATGGTTAACTCATGTAGTTATGTTTACTAATAATCTTGTGATGTTTAGTTTTAGATCCTTAACCAAGATATTAGTAGGTGATTAGCTTCAACAAAGATGTTTTGGAAGCTTTCACATGGTGATTCAAGAGCCCGAGCGTCAAAGTACATATCTAGCACTCGTTGGAGTCAAGCTCGGTGTATAACGGATTGGATCGAGTCGACTTGGAGACGGCGCTCTACAAGAAGACCTCGGTACATAGTTTAGTTTTTGTTTTAGATCCATTTATAAAGACTAGATAGTGTGATATGCTCAAGTTCACAACACACACACTTGTTTAAGTTTTCATGTTTATTGGTTTTCAGTTTTTGGTTTAACCGATATTGGTTTTCATGAATAGATAGGTTCAAAACAAGTTTACATGGTTTTATGTATATTAGACTTGTTCTATATACATGCATGCTTCAACTATTTAGACAAACTTATTTTGATATGCCTATTCATGTCTTTAAGTTTTTGTGTTTTAACAAAACATATTTTTGCAATTAAAGTCAAAAACATTGATATATATCTATTTCATGTATATTGGATTATATCCATATGCAACATGCTTCAAAGTGTTTAATTATCATATTTTTGTGTTTGGATGAGTTTTGGACAAAACGTATTTTCAATTCAAAAAATCCAAGTTTGGAAAAATACGGATTTTGGTTTTTGAAAATATTTCCATAACACAAAATGGTTCAAAAAGTTTGAAATATGTGTTGAAATTTCTTACACATGTTTGATTTTCAAAGTATTATACAGAACTTATTTTTGTGGATTTTTAGAGATTTTATGGGATTTTTTAGAATATTAAAAACCCAAGTTTTAAGTCCTGATATGCTGCCTGCCAGGCTCTGGCGGTCGACCGGACCGGTCGACCAAAACGTGCACGCTGGCCAGCCACTTGACCCGGTCGACCGAGCGGTCGACTGACTGCAAGTACCCCACTCTCGGGTGGGGGCGGCCGACCGACCGGTCAACCGTAAGGCTTGGACGGTCGACCGAGCGGTCGACCGGCCAGAGAGCATTTGCTCTCTGGATTGGCACGGTCGACCGGGCGGTCGACCGGCCAGAGAGCATTTGCTCTCTGGATTGGCACGGTCGACTGGGCGGTCGACCGGAAGGATCCAACGGTCAAATTTTTGACCGTTGGCGGTCGACCGGGCCGGTCGACCGCCAGCCGCCAGGGCTGAAAAACAGCCCCAACGGCTAGTTTTTCATGGGGCCTATTTATACCCCATTGAGAGGTGTTTTTCCAAAAAGATTTCAAGAGCCAAATATTTAGAGCTTACTTAGTGCTTAATTCCAAGTTTTCAAAAGAGTTTTGGGTTCAAAGTTTTCATCTTATTTGTTTTTAAAGTGTTTGAAAATTCAAAGAAAAATAGTCTTTTGGGAATTGGTTTTTGGTCTAAAAATTCCATATCTTTTGGTGTTTTTCCCAAGTGATTTTCTTTGACCAAAACACTTTGTTTTTCACACTTGAGCTATATCATTCTATCCTATCTATAGGATCTTTATTTGTGGGAAAATTGTTTGTGGTTGAGATAGACCACCAAGTGTTGTACCCTCCTTATTTGTGATATCCCTCTTGGGTAGAGGTTGATTTGGAGTGGTGGTTGGCTCCCTCTAGTGAGAGGTTGAGATTGTGTATTGCTCCCTCTAGTGAGAGGTTTAGTTGGTGTTGGATTTGTATCCCTCTTTGTGAAGAGGTGGATTATGATTGTTTGGCTAAGGGCCTACCCCTTGTGTGAGGTGGTGTTGGTTGTGCATTGCCTCTGTGAGAGATTGTATTGGTTGGAGAGAGGAGTTGTGAACTCCCGGTTGTATTTCCTCAAATCCTCGGTGGAGGTTCCCTGTGTGGGAGTCCTTTGTGGACAAGTTAGTGGATTGGAAATCCTTCTCGGTGAAGGCGGGGATGTAGAGCTGGGTGCTCGAACCTCAAAACACATCTTGTTCACATTGACTCTTAACTCTCTCTCTTTACTTTTGTGCCTTGCATCATTTCATATTGCTCATTCATATTATATGATTGACTTGTTTGTGTGTACCTCACTTGTGCTTAACCACGAGAGCTTCATATAGCGCCTCAACTCTTATTCAGAGGAATCAAGAGGAGTTAGTCTAGAGCCCTTCACTGGGAATTCGGCTACACTCGTTGGTTGCACTAAGTGTAGTTGCAATTAGTTTTTAAATTCCTCATTTAGTTCATTAGACGTAAACATATTCACCCCCCCTCTAGGTGTACCTTCAATTGGTATCAGAGCCTACGCTCCTGATATTTGGTTTAACCACCTAGGAGTGTGATCTTGGTTAGCTAATCTATCATTTGCATTTGCACATTTATATTGTTTACACACACTCATGGATTGCTTGTTACCTCCCATGTTTGATGTCTCCAACATTGACATGTGGAATTTAGGATGTCCATGTATTTGAAAACCCTAGGCTTGCATGTTTTCCTTGCCGCTACCAAGAAATTCTATCTTGGTAATAGAAAGCATATAGAGGCCAATGCAGAAGCCCTTGAGGCACATAGAAGCACTTTTAACAAAGAATATCTTTCTATTATTTCTAATTGTGATTCCGCCTTTGCAGTGTGGAACATGTTGACCACCTCCAAGCTTCAATTGTCAATCCAAACGGAGGATGAATCTAGTGGAAATCCGAGCAACAATGCTACATGGTCCAAGGGAATGACTGCCTTGAGGTATATTCGGAATCTCAATTAGATAGTGATGATGCTAGTTCTTCATGTGATGATTATGTGGATCCAAATACTTTGAATGAAGAACTTTCAATTGTTTGTGAAAAACTATTGGAAAAATACAATCTTTTGAAAAAGAAGACTTTTGCTTTGAATAAAGAAAATGAAAATTTGTCTTCTAGACTTGATTTGGTTTTGCAAGAGAAGGAAGAGATTTCTAGTGATCGTGACTCACTTAAATCTCAACTAGACCTTGCCCTTAAGGAAAATGAATTTTTGAAAAATAAAAATGATTGTAATGATATTTTGAAGAAAAATGAAAATTTGTCTTCAAAAGTTGATTTTGTTTTAAAAGAGAATAATTCTTTGAAAACAAAATAAATTTAATTTCAAAGGATTTAGAAGTTTGTTTAAAGAAAAATGAATCTTTGAAAAATGATATAGATTCACATGTTTGCCATGCTAGTGTAGCTTCATCTAGCCCACCTATTGCATGCTCGACTTCTTCTAAGATTGAAAATGATATAAATTTGTTAAAGAAGAATATGGATTGTTTGGGCTCCATTATGAGCCAATGTGCTTTAAACCATACAAGTTTGGAATCTTTGGCTCGAAAGAAACAAGTTCTATCTTTGCATGCACACCATCCACGGCATACACATGCTTCATGTTGGCCCAAAGGCCCATCACTCTAGTTTTGATGATGATCAACTCATGAAGTTATAGTACTAATGATCTTGTGTTTAATTAGTGACAGATTTGTTATCAAGATCTTAGTAGGTGTGGAACTTCAACAAAAGATTTAAAGCCAAGTTTTGGAGCTAGCACCGGTTGATTCACGAGCCTATGCATCAAGACCACATCAAAGAGTTGAGCTCGGTGGATCGTGTTTGGACCAAGTCAAGAAGATGAGAAGACTTCAAGGGAAGATTTTAAGATCAAGACTTGTGTCTAGGTATAAGATTTTTGTTTTTAGATAAAATGTAAAGGATAGAATAGTTGGTGGATTGCTCAAGTATATATCACACACACACTCTTGATTTAGTTGTCTTTCATAAAAGATTTTTCAGTTTAGAAAGACTTTCTTTTTGGAAAAATACATGTTTGATTTTTGGTATTTCTTATGAACATGTTTTAACCAAAACCATATTTAGAGCTTAATGTCAAAAACATAGATATTTCATCTTAATTGTGTAGTGGATCATATCCATACACACTATGCTTTAATGAATTCAAAATATCTTGTTTTTGTATCATGTAGAAGTTTGGAAAATAAGTTTTAGAAAAATACTAGTTTTCATTTGAGCCAATATTTCCAACTTATAAAAATAGTCCAAATCTTTTATAACATGCCTTGATTTTGTGCAAGCATGTTTGTTTATCAAAGTATATTGGTAAAACTATTTTTGTAGATTTTTCATGTATTTTATGGGTTTTTTATATGAACCAAAAAGCCTTAGTTTAAATCCAAGATTTTCAGTTCCAGGCTTAAGCCAAGTCGACTAGTCGACCAATCAAGTCGACTAGGACTGAAGTCGGTCGACCGACGTGCACGACGTGCACGCCTTGACCTGGCAGATGGCCGGTCGACCGACCGAGTTGACCGAAACTGAGAGCAGTGCTCTATGTTCTTTTGGGTCGACCGGGCGGTCGACCGGAGGCTCCAACGGTCAGATTCTTGACCGTTGGCGGTCGACTGGGCGGTCGACCGACAGGTCTGACAGACCCCAACGGTTAGTTTTTGACAGCCTATAAATTTGGGGGTTGGTCATTGTTTTCACTAAGATTTGGAGAGTATTTTTGAGCAAGTTTTTCCAATCCTTTTCAGAGGTTTTTCTCCACAAATTTGAGAGCAAATATTTCCTATCAAAAGGGAAGATTTTATCAAGAGCGTTTAAAGTGAATTTCTTGAGTTTTTCACCATAGATTCAATCCTTGCTTTTCTCACAATCACTTGAGCTATCCATTGCTTTATCTATCCATAGGATTGTGTTGTGAGAGTTTTTGTTAGGTGATCAAAGTGTTGCGATCACCAAAGACTTTTCTTTGTTCCTTTGAGGAGGCGGGCAAGTGAGCTCGCGGTGGTTTAGAGTTCGGTTGTGAACTCTTGGTTTGAGGTGCGGCCTCGGCGAGCTTGTGGAGCTTGCGTGTGTACGGGACTAGGGAGTCCGAGGGCTTGTAGGTGTTGCGGCACCGGGGAGAGATCCATTGGGATCTTGCATAGTGGAAATCCTTCGTGTGTCGAAGGCTGGGATGTAGAGCAAGTGTGCTCGAACCTCGAAACAAACCCTTTGTGTTTGCGATTGCTCACTCTCTCTCTTTGTCTCTTGTCTATATCTTGCATACTTTTATTGTGCTCATCTTTATATGCTAGATATTCATTGTGTGCTTAATTGATATACTTGCTTGGGATTGTTTGCTAACACTTGTATTCAACCAAGAGAGCCAACGCGGCACCTCAACCCTTATCTAGGGGAATCTAGAGGAGTTTGTCCAGAGCCCTTCATGGGGAATTTGGCAACACTCTTGTGTTATACGTGGTGTTTAGTGTAAAAGTTTTATTTGGTCATAATTAGTTTTAGCTTCCGCATTATTTGGCATTAAGTGACCATTAGATTAGCCATCACCTATTCACGCCCCCTCTAGGTGAACTTACAATTGGTATCAGAGCTTGGTACTCTAATTTGGGTCTTACAACCTAGAGTTAAAGATCCTCATTTTTAGGCTTATCACAATATTTTGTACACACACACCATGGACTTCATGTCACCACCCACTTTTGACATTCTTAACATCCAAATTTGGAAGGTTTAGATGTCCTTGTACCTCAAGGCCCTAGGCATTCATGTTTACCTTGCCATCACTAATGATTATTATTTAAATGGCAAGAATCTTGAGGCTAATGCAAAAGCCCTACATACTTTAAAGTCAACCCTAAATGATGATTATTTATCTAGGGTTTCTAACATCGACTCGGCTTTTGTAGTATGGAACACCCTCCTCTCCCTTGGCGAAAATGATCAATACTATGCGGGGAGTGACTCGGATGTTGGAAGTGACACCTCCAACAAGTGCTATATGGTCCAAGGGGATAACCCCCTTGAGGTAACTACCGAATCTGAGGATGAGGATGTTAACATGTCATATGATGAGCTCTCTACATTTTGTCAATTATTGGTTGAGAAATATGACATGCTTAAAAAGAATAATAAAAATTTGAAAAAGAATTTTGACTGCATGCTAAAAGAAAATGATTCATTTAGAACTAAGATTGCATGCTTAGAAAAGGAAAACAATGTTTTGAAAAATGACAATATTTCCCTTATGCCTAAATTAAATGGTGTGTGTGAAGGGAACACTATTTTGAAGGATAAAATTGATTTGGTGGAAAAACAAAGGAAGTTGTTTTTCAAGAAAATAAGTCTTTAAAAAGAAAGATGTGTGAAAAAGAAAAAGAATTTGTTTCGAAAAAGAAAAAGAAAAATGATTTTATATCTCATCATGCTTTACATGCCACCACTAGTGAGATTAACGTTTTAAAAGATAAAATTAATAATTTGAGTTCAACTTTGAACTCTTGTGCATTCAACCATACTAGATTGGAGTCTATGTTTTCAAAGAAACAAACTCCACATGTTCATGCACATCATACCCATCATGCATATGCTTATGTTGCACATCATGATCATTCACACACTCATAAGCATACTAAGGTGTACACATGTACACATTGTGGCCGCAAAGGCCATTTAGCAAAATTTTGTTATGATAGGTTAAATCATTTTAATTTTGCTAATAAAAATTTTTGGGTTCCTTACAAGACTAACCCCAAAGGACCCAAGAAAATATGGGTACCAAAACCCCCACCTTGTGTATTTGATGTAGGTGAGGGCTCTCACACGACGTGAGAGGATTGGTGCCTTGATGGTGGATGCAAATGGATATGATGGACACACTTATTGATGCATCGCTACCAAGGAGGTTTTGGTGGGACAACCACCATGCTTGGAGCTTTGGAGTTGGTAACAATCTCTAAACTCTTACTTTTTATGATCATGCTTGTTCATTCATAATATTCATAGCATGTTCATGTTTTATGATTTAATGTACTTCATGTGGTAAAAACATGCTTAGATGTAGTTTTTATCAAAACTTGTATTATACATGTACAAATAGTGAGTTACATTTGATTCACATATATTTGCACTTCATGCTCATTTGTACCCACTATATGCACATGTATAGGCTAGTTTTGATGATTCTCTCATTTATACATGCTTTGCCAATTTTTATGCTTTACTTCATGTATATGTATTTTTAATTCAAATCTAATAAATATACATGTATACCCGTGAGTCTCTTGCCTTCATGCAAATACATTTGATAGACTCTTTTATGTTTGGGATATGTATGTGTATTGTTAGCTTTAGATAAATCATACATATACCATGAAGATTAGTGTTTTAATGAAAAATGATTTTTCATTATTAAAATGTGACTTATGATCTTTTTTGAGCTTAAATGACTATTTTCATAAAAATTCTATTTACATGATCTTTTAACACTCACATCTTCATTTATTATTTCATGACTTAGTTTCATGATAATTTTGAGCTTTATAGACCATGAGTGATTAAATCTTTATGTACTTAGTTATGTTTTATGAAAAACATATGATTTGATGTATTTGAAGAATCTTTAACTAGTTGTTAAAAAAATATTTTATACTAGTTATTTATTCTTCAATTAGTTTATAAGATATACACATGATCTTGTTTTTTTTTTTTTTTGTATTCTCAAGATTTGATGCTTCATGAATTGAATATTAGTTTAAATGATAGGTTTTATCAACACTAAGATTTATACTTGTACAAATTATGGGTCACAAATAAATCTATATATGGTTGGGTTTGATTGCTTATTTGTGCCTATTTGGTGTGCTAGTATAGCCTAGTTTTGATGATCCTTACATTTTTTTAAACTTGTATTCCCATTTTGGATTTGTGTTATGATCATATGCTTTCATTTCATGTATATATTTATTTTGCCAAACTTTAAGATATACATGTATACCTCTTGAGTCATTTGCCTTTCATGCAAATCTATATATATGGACTCAATTGTGTTTAGGGATATGTGTGTATACTTCTTGTGTTGTCAAAACATACATATACCTTAAATATAATTTTTTTTAAAAAAAAAAATTTTGTGATAGATTATATTGATGTATACACTTAAGCTTATTTTTCTATTGGTATCATTGGATATTTTCAATTGGTATCAATATGAACTTCTTTTGTATACACTCATATTTTGTTTTCCCATATATGTATGTTTCAATTTCTATTGGTATACTCTTTCCATACATATATATGATTTGTTATTTGTGCTTGAGTTAAAATTGTTTTACATGTTTAAAGCACAAAGTTGTTTATGATAAGAAAATAAATATTTTAAGAAAAATTCTCAAAATTTGTTTTATTGAAAAAATTCAAAATTTTGTGTTATAGGAAATATTCAAAATTTTGATTTATATTGCCTATTGCAAGGAGAGCTTAACATCTCTTCTACATATAGATTTATGTTGAGGTATTGTATATTGAGGAGCTTAACAACTCTTTTTTATGTGGTACACGTGTGTAGGGGGAGCTTCACATCTCCTCTTATGTATTACATAATATGTGTTATGTGAATTGGGGCTTGTCATCCCTTCTTCATATAATGCATATGTGTAGGGAAGCTAACTTAGCGTCTTCCTCTTCATGAATGTATATCGCATATAACCTTTCTTGATTGATTTGGTTTACCCCTTCTTTGGTTCTTTCTTTCGGACAAAAAGGGGGAGAAAAATTTGATGATCTTGTTTTACTTTAACCCCTTTGTTGATGATTGATAAAAAGGGGAAGAAGAATTTGAGATTTATATGCATGTTAGTAAAGATTTATGTTTATGCATATATGATTTGTTTTGCAAATAGGATAAAAAGAATTTGATATGTTTTATCTCCATACATTTGCATATATATATTTATGAGCTTCATTGTCATATATTATTGTTTATTTGGTATGCATGAGTTAAAGGGAGAGCTTCTTTGAAGCTTTACTTTAATCCATGCATATATAACTTCATGAGTTTTGTCATCATCAAAAAGGGGGAGATTGTTGACCCAAAGGCCCATCACTCTAGTTTTGATGATGATCAACTCATGAAGTTATAGTACTAATGATCTTGTGTTTAATTAGTGACAGATTTGTTATCAAGATCTTAGTAGGTGTGGAGCTTCAACAAAGGATTTAAAGTCAAGTTTTGGAGCTAGCACCGGTTGATTCACGAGCCTATGCATTAAGACCACATCAAAGAATTGAGCTCGGTGGATCGTGTTTGGACCAAGTCAAGAAGATGAGAAGACTTCAAGGGAAGACTTCAAGATCAAGACTTGTGTCTAGGTATAAGATTTTTGTTTTTAGATAAAATGTAAAGGATAGAATAGTTGGTGGATTGCTCAAGTATATATCACACACACACTCTTGATTTAGTTGTCTTTTCATAAAAGATTTTTCAGTTTAGAAAAGACTTTCTTTTTGGAAAAATACATGTTTGGTTTTTGGTATTTCTTATGAACATGTTTTAACCAAAAACCATATTTAGAGCTTAATGTCAAAAATATAGATATTTCATCTTAATTGTGTAGTGGATCATATCCATACACACTATGCTTTAATGAATTCAAAATATCTTGTTTTGTATCATGTAGAAGTTTGGAAAACAAGTTTTAGAAAAATACTAGTTTTCATTTGAGCCAATATTTTCAACTTACAAAAATAGTCCAAATCTTTTATAATATGCCTTGATTTTGTGCAAGCATGTTTGTTTATCAAAGTATATTGGTAAAACTATTTTTGTAGATTTTTCATGTATTTTATGGGATTTTTATATGAACCAAAAAGCCTTAGTTTAAATCCCAGATTTTCAGTTCCAGGCTTCAGCCAAGTCGACTAGTCGACCTATCAAGTCGACTAGGGCTGAAGTCGATCGACCGGCTCGGTCGACCAACGTGCACGGCTTGATCTGGCAGATGGCCGATCGACCGACCGAGTCGACCGGAACTAAGAGCAGTGCTCTCTGTTCTTTTGGGTCGACCGGGCGGTCGACTGGAGGCTCCAACGGTCGGATTCTTGGCCGTTGGCGGTCGACCGACAGGTCTGACAGACCCCAATGGCTAGTTTTTGACAGCCTATAAATTTAGGGGTTTGGTCATTGTTTTCACTAAGATTTGGAGAGTATTTTTGAGCCAGTTTTTCCAATCCATTTCAGAGGTTTTTCTCCACAAATTTGAGAGCAAATATTTCCTATCAAAATGGAAGATTTATCAAGAGTGTTTAAAGTGAATTTCTTGAGTTTTTCACCATAGATTCAATCCTTGCTTTTCTCACAATCACTTGAGCTATCCATTGCTTTATCTATCCATAGGATTGTGTTGTGAGAGTTTTTGTTAGGTGATCAAAGTGTTGTGATCACCAAAGACTTTTCTTTGTTCCTTTGAGGAGGCGGGCAAGTGTGCTCGCGGTGGTTTAGAGTTCGGTTGTGAACTCTTGATTTGAGGTGCGGCCTCGGCGAGCTTGTGGTGCTTGCCTGTGTACGGGCTAGGGAGTCCGAGGGCTTGTAGGTGTTGCGGCACCGGGGAGAGATCCATTGGGATCTTGCATAGTGGAAATCCTTCGTGTGTCGAAGGCGGGGATGTAGAGCAAGTGTGCTCGAACCTCGAAACAAACCCTTTGTGTTTGCGATTGCTCACTCTCTCTCTCTCTTTGTCTCTTGTCTATATCTTGCATACTTTTATTGTGCTCATCTTTATATGCTAGATATTCATTGTGTACTTAATTGATATACTTGCTTGGAATTGTTTGCTAACACTTGTATTCAACCAAGAGAGCCAACACGGCACCTCAACCCTTATCTAGGGAAATCTAGAGGAGTTTGTCCAGAGCCCTTCACGGGGAATTCGGCAACGCTCTTGTGTTATACGTGGTGTTTAGTGTAAAAGTTTTATTTGGTCATAATTAGTTTTAGCTTCCGCATTATTTGGCATTAAGTGACCATTAGATTAGCCATCACCTATTCACCCCCCCTCTAGGTGAACTTACACTCAAACGTTCATGTACACAACACAATGTATGCTCATGTGTACACTTGTACACATTGTGGACGTAAGGGCCACCTTGCTAAATTTTGCTATGATAGAGTTCATGGTGTAAATTTAGCAACTAAATTTGTTTGGGTTAGAAAAGGAACTAACCCCCATGGACCAAAAGAGTGTGGGTACCAAAGACCACCCCTATTGTATTTGATGTAGGTGTGGGCTCTCGCATGACATGAGAGTGATAGTGCCTTGAGGCGGATGCGTTCTGAACCTAATGAAGACCTATTTGGATGCATCGCTTTCAAGGGGAGTTTGGTGGGAGGACCACCTTGGTTTGGAGAACTAGAGAGGTGTCTTCATCGGTTTGGTATCGATCTCTAACTACAGTTTATATTTACATGCTTTCCACATTATTGAGTTTTAGCATGTTTTAATTAGTATGTTAAATGCGATGATTATTAGACCATTGACATGCATGTATAGCATTTGAGATTACCCATGTTTATATGGACCCATATTTTGTGTTCTCACCATTGTTTTGTCATTATGTATATCATAGTTCTAATGCATGTGCATTTGACATAATAATCATATGAGTTTTTGTTTCGATTTCTATGCTTCATGAGTTGAATATATGTTTAGATGTTTGTTTTCATTAAGACTTGAATATATACTTGTACAACTAATGAGCCACAAATAGATTATTACATGTTTGTGCTTGAACGCTCATTTGTACTTATTAGATGTACTAGTATAGCCTAGTTGATGATTCATGCATTTTAACTTGTATTCCCCATCTTGGACATATTTTATGATCATGTGTTTTCACTTCATGTATATGTCTATTTTACCAAACCTTAAGATATACATGTATACCCCTTGAGTCATTTGCATTTCATGCAAATCTTTATTATGGACTCAATTGTTTTTAGGGATATGTATGTATACTTCTTGTTTGTCAAAACATACATATGCCTTGAAGTATAAATTGTTTTAATGAAAATTTAATTTTGACGATTTTCATGTTTTCATGTTCAAAGGAATTTCAATTGAGCTTATTGCCTACCTTTCATGATTATGTTCTTCACATTTTATTTGTACACTCACCTTTCTTGTTTACTCATGCTTTATTTTCATGAGTTATATTCATGCTTCATTGACTTTGAGTATTGGCTATCATGTAAATTTCATGTTTCATGAAAAATATTTTTGTTTTATTCCTTGCTTGAAGGATTTCGTACTAGTTTACAAATTTTTCTTACAACTAGTTCGTATTCTTCATTTTGGAAGAGTTTTCAATTATGGTAAACTATTTTCAACCTATTTTTGAAAGCCTCTTCCATTTTAAGGGCGGTTGGTTGGGCGACCATGCCTTGTATGTTCATATTGAAAATAATTTTAAACATGTGCATGAAATGGGTGGAAGGAAATATGAGTTATACACTTGATCTTTTTTTGTTTTCAATTGGTATCATTAGATCCTTTCAATTGGTATCACTATTGACATATTTTTTGTTACTCATATATATGTTTTTATTTGTGCTTACTATATCTCTATATTTTTTAGCACAAATTTTGGTTATGCTAAGCTTGTTTTTTAATATCTATCATGTTTCAATTGATTAGTTTTCAATTGGTACAAGCTTATGCATCATTTTAGTTTGCATTTCATAAAGGGGGGGAAAATTCATATTCATCTTTCAATTGGTATTTTGTTTACCTTTGGCTTTCCACTCCCATACTTTATGATGAAAAATGATTTGAAAAATTAATTTTAATTTTAATTTGGTATCATATGTTCAAAATGAAAAATACTTACAAATGGTATCAAGATGTTTATTTATTACTTTTCAATTGGTATCAAGAAAATTAAAATTATTTTAATATGTATTGCCTATATGCAAGGGGGCTTAACATCTCTTCTGCATATAGATTCATGTTGAGGTATCTTATATTTAGGAGCTTGACAACTCTTCTTTATACGATACACGTGTGTAAGGGGAGCTTCACATCTCCTCTTATGCATTGCATATTATGCGTTATGTGAGTTAGGGCTTGTCATCCCTTCTTCATGTAATGCAATATGTAGGGAAGTTAACTTAGCGTCTTCCTCTTCATGAATGTATATCGCATATATCTTTTATTGATTTGTTTAATGTCACCCCTTTGTTGATTTTTGCTTTTGATAAAAAGGGGGAGAACATTTTTTTTTAACCCCTTTGTGATGATTGACAAAAAAGGGGAGAAGTATTTGAGTTTATATGCATGTTTTATTATGCATGTTTTCATATTAGTATCAAGAGAAAGTTTATTTTATGTTTTGTTTATATTGGTATCAAGAACAGAATACTAGTATCTAGAAACATAGTTTGTTTTATCTTGGTATTGTGTTTTTATTGGTATCAAGAGCTTTTATTTAAGAACATGTTTATGAAAAAGAAATAATTTATTTTTGGTATCAAGAGTTTGTTTTATGCATACTATGCATTTTCATGTTTACTATTCATTGCATATTTATTGTTTATGCTATGCATGAGTTAAGGGGGAGCTTCTTTGAAGCTTAACTTTAATCCATGCATATATAACTCCATGAGTTTTGTCATCATTAAAAAGGGGGAGATTGTTGGCCCAGAGAGGCCTTCCACTCTAGTTTTGATGATGATTAACTCATGAAGTTATGTTTACTAATAATCTTGTGATGTTTAGTTTCAGATCATTAACCAAGATATTAGTAGATGATTAGCTTCAACAAAGATGTTTTGGAAGCTTTCACATGGTGATTCAAGAGCCCAAGCGTCAAAGTACATATCTAGCACTCGTTGGAGTCAAGCTCGGGGATCACGAATTGGATCGAGTCGACTTGGAACGGCGCTCTACAAGAAGACCTCAGTACATAGTTTAGTTTTTATTTTAGATCCATTTGTAAGACTAGATAGTGTGATATGCTCAAGTTCACAACACACACACTTGTTTAAGTTTTCATGTTTATTGGTTTTCGGTTTTTGGTTTAACTGATATTGGTTTTCATGAATAGATAGATTCAAAACACGTTTACATGGTTTTATGTATATTAGACTTGTTCTATATACATGCATGCTTCAACTATTTAGACAAACTTATTTTGATATGCCTATTCATGTGTTTAGGTTTTTGTGTTTTAACAAAACATATTTTTGTAATTAAAGTCAAAATATTGATATATATCTATTTCATGTATATTGGATTATATCCACATGCAACATGCTTTAAAGTGTTTAAGTATCATGGTTTTTGTATTTGGATGAGTTTTGGACAAAACGTATTTCCAATTCAAAAAATCTAAGTTTGGAAAATACGGATTTTGGTTTTCGGAAATATTTCCATAACACAAAAATGGTTCAAAAAGTTTAAAATATGTGTTGAAAGTTTTCACACATGTTTGATTTTCAAGGTATTATACTGAACTTATTTTTCTGGATTTTTAGAGATTTTATGGGATTTTTTAGAATATTAAAAACCCAAGTTTTAAGTCCTGATATGCTGCCTGCCATGCTCTGGCAGTCGACCGGGCCGGTCGACCGGACCCAGAGTAGGTCGACCGGACCGGTCGACCGACGTGCACAAACGTGCACGCTGGCCAGCCACTTGAGCCGGTCGACCGAGCGTCGACCGACTGCAAGTACCCCACTCTCGGGTGGGGGCGGTCGACCGACCGGTCGACCGTAAGGCTTGGATGGTCGACCGAGCGGTCGACCGGCCAGAGAACATTTGCTCTCTGGATTGGCACGGTCGACTGGGCGGTCGATCGGAAGGCTCCAACGGTCAAATTTTTTACCGTTGGCGGTCGACCGGGCCGGTCGACCGCCAGCCGCCAGGGCTGAAAAGCAGCCCTAACGGCTAGTTTTTTCATGGGGCCTATTTATAACCCATTGAGAGTGTTTTTCCCAAAAAGATTTCAAGAGCCAAATATTTCAGAGCTTCCTTAGTGTTTAATTCCAAGTTTTCAAAAGAGTTTTGGGTTCGGTTTTCATCTTTATTTGTTTTTAAAGTGTTTGAAAATTCAAAGAAAAATAGTCATTTGGGAATTGGTTTTTTGGTCTAAAAATTCCATATCTTTTGGTGTTTTTTCCCAAGTGATTTTCTTTAATCAAAACACTTTGTTTTTCACACTTGAGCTATATCATTCTATCCTATCTATAGGATCTTTATTTTGTGCAAAATTGTTTGTGGTTGAGATAGACTACCAAGTGTTGTACCCTCCTTATTTGTGATATCCCTCTTGGGTAGAGGTTGATTTGGAGTGGTGGTTGGCTCCCTCTAGTGAGAGGTTGAGATTGTGTATTGCTCCCTCTAGTGAGAGGTGGAGTTGGTGTTGGATTTGTATCCCTCTTTGTGAAGAGGTGGATTGTGGTTGTTTGGCTAAGGGCCTACCCCTCTTGCGTGAGATGGTGTTGGTTGCGCATTGCCTCTGTGAGAGGTTGTATTGGTTGGAGAGAGTTGTGAACTCCCGGTTGTATTGCCCCAAATCCTCGTGGAGGTTCCCAGTGTGGGAGTCCTTTGTGGACAAGTTAGTGGATTGGAAATCCTTCTCGGTGAAGGCGAGACGTAGAGCTGGGTGCTCGAACCTCGAAACACATCTTGTTGTTTGTGTTTTGATCCATTGACTCTTAACTCTCTCTTTACTTTTGTGCCTTGCATCATTTCATATTGCTCGTTCATATTATATGCTTGACTTTTTGTGTGTGCCTCACTTGTGCTTAACCACGAGAGCTTCATATAGCCTCAACTCTTATTCAGAGGAATCAAGAGGAGTTAGTCCAGAGCCCTTCACTGGGAATTCGGCTACACTCGTTGGTTGCACTAAGTGTAGTTGCAATTGGTTTTTAAATTCCGCATTTAGTTCATTAGATTAGCCGTATACCTATTCACCCCCCCTCTAGGTGTACCTTCAATTCTCTCTTTTTATGTCATGTCCAGTTTGTCACCTTTCAACGATAAAATTCCTAGCTTGGTGATTTCTCAATTGGTTAGGTCCACATTACCTCTGACTGACAGATAACTAAGTCTCATCTTCCAGTCCAGTGGGGACTATTCTTTTGCCATTATGTCCAGTTTGCCACCTCTGAACGCAGGGTTTTGAGTCTAGCAACTTTCCATCGGTTATGTCCGCATTACCTTTGAACCGACGAATGCCTAGATCTCTCCCTTTTATGGTACTCAAACTGTCAAGTCCAGTCAGCCACCTCTGAACATATGGGTCCATAACTTTGTTCTTCTTTCCTCTGTCAAAGCCGGGAGTTCTTGCTTTCATGTTAATAATAAACCTCTAAATAGCAGATTGCAAACCGGAGATTCCTTAGTTGGTCATGTCTAGTCAACCACCTCTGAATCAACAGGGCCCCAGATCCAATCTATCTTTGCAGTCCCTTGTGGACTAGCTGTCAAGTTATATGACTACCTCTGGTAGCGGATTTGAAGCTTAGTATGTTTGAGTCTATCATGTTCAGTTTATCACCTCTAAATAGACGGGTCCCTAAAGTCGGGTTCACCTCTATTTTATCATCATGTCCAAATCATCACCTCTGAATGACAAAATTTCATCAGTCATATCTAATTTGTCACTTTTAACTGACAAATTCTAGACTTCATCTTTTTAGTTCAGTAGGAACTATCACGTGGTTGTGGTGTCTAATTTATCATAACCAACTCATAAATCTGATGGTTTTCTGTTATGTTAATATTTACCTCTGAATAGTAAGATCGTCAAATTCACTTTGTCCCTTTTTTATCCCAACAAAATTTGAACCGAGTTCAAATTTATGGTTGTAATTTATCAAATAACTAATTCTATCATGTTGTCGACCTCTACATAGATTAGTTTATATTCATATGGTATAAGTTGGAAGACTATACCGTTATCTCTCCTTTCCTTTGAGAGTTATAATATAACTTGAAATTATTGCAAACTCAGAAGATAAAACAGTAGGAGATACAATAGAAGAGTCAAATAAGATTATTTTTTATTGATTCATAAAAGGGGATACATGGATTACAAGCTACGATGGTACTTCGTTAGACTTGATCCGTTCTTCGATGTAGCCACCAGCTTGTTCTTCCTCTCTTCAGCAGCTCTGATAAATGTCTGTAATCTCAACTCAGCTTCATTAAAGTTCATTGTCTAGGATAAACGAGCCTCAATTTTTGGCCAACGTTACCCTTTGTGCTATCTCCTACTGCAGGACTTCATCATTTTAGGTTTTGAGCTGCTCCAACCGAGCGATCTCTTCCAGACGTACCAGTTCAGCCTTGGACAGGAGAAGATTAGCC